>CM035092.1:73351960-73547817 GCA_020205505.1 Panax japonicus | reverse complement strand
TGAAGACGAAGAAGCTGAAGTTTTAAGGTCAAGAGAAGAGGCCTCATTATCTTGATCTTATGGATAGATATGCAAGGGGCATCAATCCGAATTTGAGTGCAAGTAAGAGAATGTGACAACAAAACATGAATGATGCACTTTGAAAAGAGAGAACTTATGATGTGAATAGGTACTTGGCTCGATGGATGTATGAAGCCGGTATTCCATTTCATGCTATTGACAATGATAGCTTTAAACGCTTTGTTGAGGCGGTGGGTATATTTGGCCAAGGCTTCCAACCCCCAAGTCAATACCAATTAAGGGAGTCGTTGTTGAAGGAGGAGGTGGAGAGAACCAAACAATCACTTAAGACATAAGAAAAAGAGTGAGCTTCAACGGGATGCTCTATCATGACCGATGCTTGGACCGACCGAAAAAGAAGAAGCATCATGAATTTATGTGTTAATTGTAGGACTGAGACTTGTTTTCTTTCTTCTAAGAAAGATTTGGAGGTGTCGCACATGGCTGAATATATATTTGGCTATGTTGACAAGTGCATTGATGAAGTTGGGGCGCAAAATGTAATCCAAGTAGTCACGGACAATGCCTCTAATAATATGGCAGCAAAGGCATTGTTGAAGGCCAAGAGGTCACACATGTTTTGGACCTCATGTGCAACCCACACAATAAACCTCATGCTTGAAGGGATTAGAAAGCAACAAAAGTTCAAAGACACTATTGAAAGGGCAAGAAGTTCACTATATTTATTTATGGTCATCATAGAACATTGGCATTGATGAGAAAACATACAAAAAAGAGAGACATGGTGAGGCCAGGTGTTACTAGATTTGCAACCGTCTTCTTGACAATGCAAAGTATGGTGGAGAAGAAATAAGAGTTGAAAATGATGTGTACTACCAATGAATGGGGAGCTCTTCCATGGGTGAAGACCGCAAAGGGGAAAGCCGCATTTGCTACGGTGATGAGTACGATGTTTTGGAATAATGTAACTCTTTGCTTGAAAGTGTTTGCTCTATTAGTGATGGTTCTTCGTCTTGTTGATGGGGATTAGAAGCCCACAATGGGCTTTGTGTATGGAGAGCTCAAGAAAACGAAAGAAGATATCAAAGAGACATACAAACAAAATGAGGGTAAATACCGACCAATACTACAAATCATTGACACAAAAAGCTTAGGCCGACTTGATAGTCCATTGCATTTGATGGCTTACTTTTTGAATCCATTTTACCTCTTCAAGGATCCTACCATGAAAGATGATCCAATTATCATGGATGGTATTTTTATTTGTGTTGAATCTTTCTTCCCCGATGATTTTGAAGTTCAAAATGAGGTTATCAATAAAGAGTTAATTACCATAATAATTCAAATATCTTGGATCTAACAACAAAAATAAATTCAAATTCAAAATAATAATTCAAAATCAAATATTTCTCTCCATCAAATATTCTCAGAAACTTCGTTTCTCTTCCGCGTAATATTCTTCCTCACATTCTTCTTTGAAACCACAACATTGTCAACCTTTTTGTTCCTCAATAATTTCCCTACAATAACTTCAGTTCTTACATCAGCAGTATTATCATTTAAATCTGCAACAAGCCGTAATTCCTTATCATTCTTTTCCATCTCTTTCACTGCCCTTTTCCCTCTCTTCCGCACAACAACTGGACTAGAAATTAAAACCTTAATTGCGGATATTTGATTTTTCACAATTTTTTCATGTCCGAAAATTCCAATTCTAATTTCATATTCAAAGAAAAATAAGAACACTGCATAGAGAGAGATAAGAGAGTGAATGTAATATTGATAACCAAACCTTCATACCACGGTAACCAAACTTTTATACCAAGGTAACCAAACCTTTATACCATGGTAACCAATCTACCTCCACGCCTGCAGTATGAATTGGTTACCTTGGTCTGAAAGTTTGGCAACCAATTGCATAAAGGTTTAGCTACTAATTGCATCGCATTCAAAATAAATTGGTAAATTAATAAAACTGAATCGGTTACCTTAGTATGAAGGTTTGGCTACCAACTGCATCACATTCAAAATAAATTGGTAACTTAATAAAACTGAATTGGTTACCTTAGTATGAAGGTTTGGCTACCCACTGCATGAAGTTTTGGCTACCCACTATATAAAGGTTTGACTATCAACTGTGTCACATTCAAGATGCTATTGGCTTAGATAATTTAACCTAAAGTGTGTGTGAGAGAGAGAGAGAGAGAAAATAAAAAAAGTGAGAAAAGGGAATGATTTACTCAGCTTGGGGTTCGGAAGAGGTGATAGCGACTTGGGCAATGAAGTGGTGGAGGCTTGGGCTTTCTTTTGTGTTTTTTAAGAGATGAAGGTTACTATTCGACCGAGAGGACGTTAAATTTTTGAAGATGAGGAGAAAAAAGTGCTTGATCTTGGGCGGCCGTGAAGAGGAGATTGTGGACGAGAGGTGATATGATTTTGAAGAAGAGAGAGAACTTCTAAAAGGGAATGCACATCATCCCTTTTTGGAGTTTCATACGGAGTGGGGTTAGTAGTAGAAAATTGAGGTGATGAGATCTGAAGAGGCCATGGATGAGAGAGAAAACAGAACTTGCTGGTAACAGCCGAAGTTGGATGGATAGGGGTTAGTTGGTTTGATTATAAATGAGCTGGGGTGGTCAAATTAAGAAATACTAATTGCATACTAATTTCTTAAATTAAGGAATCTTAATTGCACTAATATTGTAAATAAATATGAGAAGTCTATTATTTTTGTAAATATTTTATGAGTGTACTATTGTTGTAATTATTTTAAAAAATGTAATAGAATATATAATTGATCTTTCCACCATACTTATTAACTCATCTATATTCTTAAATTTATGTGATATATAATTCATGTTAAATATCTCTAATAGTATATAGTATTATAATAGTAGACAATTCCTATACATAATTATATATGTACCACAAAGATGCCAATAACTTGTGCATGTTAAATATCTCTAATAGTATATAGTATTATAATAGTAGACAATTCCTATACATAATTATACGAATAAGTCTAGGCAGATCGGTTTATTATATCGAAAAATTAGATATTTTCAATTTTTATTTTTTATTTTTTATTTTTGGTTGTGACTCTCAAAAAATATATAATATTTATTTTAACATGAATTTTTATAAAATATAGTGTTTTAGGTGTAATTTGGATACATATACAAAAACAGGTAACCAAATTACACCTAAAATACTATATTTTGTAAAAATTCTTGTTTTTTTAAGAGTCACAACAACAAAATAACTGAAAATGTCCAATAAATATGTCCATGTAGAAGACCTAATTATATATGTAGCACAAAGATGCCAATAACTTGTGACATTAGTTCAAGTAGTAACGAAATACGAGCTATAACCTTTCGTATGAACTTGAATGGAGGTAGTAATATGTTATCTAATCAAAACCGAAAGAAAATTAGTGTCATAATCCCATATAGTTTTTGACTAACTTTTTATGACTATGAAGATATGTTAGGTCGACACACTTCCAAACAGATAAACCTTTGTTTTTTATACTAAGATGTCTAAATTTGTGTAAATCAAATTAAAAACAACCAAGTTTGATGCGGCAAGTCTTATTTACTAGTATAAATAATTTATTTTAAATACAATTTATTTAACTTATAAACACAATATTAATCCATGCAACAACTCTTATTAGACTATAATAATATAAATTATCCATATTAACATTTACACCAAGCAAGCCTTAACTACATATAGAGATAATGTTACAACATAAAGTATAAATAGGAGACATAAAAAAAAAAAGAATTACTAGTATTACTGAAAATCATTGGGTTTTAAATGGAAAAAAAAGAATGTACACAACATGCCAGACAGGCAGTAACAATGAAACAACACTACAGTTTCCAATACCGCTAATGTAGTACCCAACACATTAAAAGATAGATACCCTTCCGTACACTCAGCTCAAAACCCAACCCCAGCCGCCCCGACTCCAACTGTAGACCGCCGGTGCGGCTCAAGACCCCCGTTCTTCCAAAAGCATGCATCATGCGCCAGCTTAGACGCCGGCCTCATCGGCTCCGACTTACACCGAGTCAGCACAAACGGCTCGTACGCCACCGCATTCACCAGCTTCTGCTCTATCATAGTCGCCATAGAAACGGCCGCCGCCGGCAAAGAACAGGACGACCTCGGAGGCTGCTGAAGAGGCTGTTGCGCCGCCGGGTGCGGCGGGGGCAGCGCAGCAAAAGGGTTAGAAGAGTTGGAGTCAACGCTGACCCTCTTCCTTGTGGGTTCATCTCCACCGTTGGATTCTTTTACTTTGACCGGCTTATTCTTCTTCTGCGGCTGCCATCTGATGAAATCTGTACTGCAAACCCAAGTTTCCTTTGAGACCTCCATTGACAATTTGGGCTCGCACATCATTAACAGCAAGCAATCCGGCAGCCTGGAGCTTTCTCTCTCCTCTTTTTTTAACTCCAGCCCACTTTCTCTCTCTAAAACTTCTACTGATTTTCTGTGTGATTCTTTTTCCTCTGTTTTTCGTGTACTTTCTTCTCCTTCTTCTTGGGTCACTTTCTCCATCATTTTCACTTGTAAATTCTGATCTTGGGTCTCTTTCTCTTCAGATGATGACTCCATTGTATCTAACTCCAATGCAATTTCTTCAGCTAATTCTTCTTCTTTTTCTTCTGGTTTACAAATTTCTTCATCTGAATGTGGGGTAAAAGAATTGCAACTGTAACTTACACTGCTCTCTTCTTCATTTTTCTCTTCAATTGGGTCATTTTTATCAATTTCATCACTTTCTTTATCTACAAGAGTTTCAAGTGCTGTCACAAAGCTCAATTCATTCTCTTCTTCAACTAGAACTGTTTTGCTTTCCTCTGTTTCTTCTCCATTTTCTTGCTCACCATCTTTTACCCCTTCATTGACTAGTAATTCCTCCATTATTGGATTTTCTTCTTCATTGTCTTGTACCATCATTTCCAGGCCATTTTCTGCTTCTGGGTGTTTCTCTTGTTCTTCACAAGTATCAACTGAAACTGAAATCCTCTGTTCTTCGAAAACTTTAAAGTTCTCTACTTTATCACCAATCTTTTCCACATCAACTGCCTCTTCTTTTTCCCCATCATTTTCTCCCTCTTCACCATCTTCTTCTTCTTCTTTGGGCAGCTGAGGCTCCCAAAACCGATTAGCAAGAACTTCCATTTTCACCGGATCAGATCTGCACCTCATCAACAAAAGGGCATTTTTAGGTGGAACACAAATACTCACTCTCCCTTCCTCTCCTCCTTCATTATTATCACCTCCACAACCCTTAACTCCAAAAATATCATCCCTAATTTCAATTTCATCAAACACATGCCTTCTTGAACTCCTAACTGGCATCTCCGCCTCCTCATCTTCTCCGCCCACCACCAACTCAATCTCCCTCCCTTTTCCACCCTCCCCGTCTTGCACCGCCACCAACCACCGTGCAAAAACACCCACACAAGAACCCTGCCCACCACCACCAGTCCCTTCCCTTCCCACCTTTACCTCATCTTTTTCCCTGTCAGCTGCTGAAAAACAAGAAGATTTACAAGGAAACAAGCAGCTAATCTCAGCCCCAAATCCCCTCAATGTCTCACAAATCGTCAATGGCAAATGAACCCACCTCTGATTTCTATGCGACGAACATTCTTGTTGTTGCTGATGATACTGATTATTGACACTACCTTGTCTCTGAATCTGATCATTCTGGGCATGCTCAATTTTTCTAAAACTAACTTCCCCATTACTTCGCCGGCTTCTTGACGACAGAGTCCGCATCTTCTTCCCCTGTTTTTTAGTCTTGACCCGAACTTGACCAATGCAGGTGACTTTAGGGGATGAGGGTTCTGGGTTTTCGAATCCGGACCCTCTCTTTCTTCCTCCCGTGGGGAACATCGGAGAAGATTGGCCGTTCTTGATGCTGCCGCTGGATCTCAGTCTCCGGCTGAGCGAAGTGGAGAGAGAAATTGGCGGCTCACGTGCCCGGCCCGGACTTAAAATTGAAGATTTTGATGAGATTTTCATGGAGGAAGAAGAAAGGCGGGAGGTGAAGCAGATGAAGAGCTCACTGGTGCTGGTTGTAGTTCCGGTCCGGTGTGTTTTATCGCCGGAGGAATCCATTGCTGAAATTCAATTTCTTGTTTCTGCCATGAATCATCATGTAGTACAGTTTGGAAAATGGGATTGTTTTAGTAGAAGAGATGAATTAATGGGGAATTTGGAAGATAAAGCTGTGATTTTAATTTTGTGGGTTGCAGAAATCTAGAGAGAGATACAGAAATTACAGATGCTGTGAGTGAGGTTTAGAGAGAGACACCGAAATGCCGTATAGACTGAATGAAAACGATTATTCTCGAGTGCTCTGCTGGAGTTGCTCTAACTTCCAAGTATTAGCATCTATCTATGTGACCATAGTGCCCTTGATCTTTGAACGAAATTGCTTATTCTGCCACTTCTTGACTCTTTGCCCGCTAGCATGAGAATGATTGACTCTTCCATTTTACTTCGCTTAACTCTAGCATCTCATAAAATCACAAGGGTTGTCGAATCAAATAGATATTGAAATCGACTAAATTTTGATATTGATACCGATTATACCAATATATCAAATCAGTTTATCGATTAAACCGTTATATCGAATTGATTTATTAATTTTTATCAAAAATTAATATAATTATTATTATTATTATTAATTATTTATTAATAATAAAATATTGAAAAATCAATATATACCGGTCCGATTCGATAATATCGAACCATAAAATACTGTACCAAAATTGGTACCAAAAAAATCGAAAACTTTGCACAATCCTATAAATCATCGATGACCGTATAATACCGAGCATCCCTCCATCCTAAATTCCTAATATATATTTGGTGACATAAAAATTATTTTTAGCTTAACTATCAATAATTCAATTGTTTATGATAAATTTTATTATAGTATTAATTATTTAAGATAAAATTTATTTTATTATGAAATATAATTTTTATCGTTAAATATATATTTAAAAATTAAATAATAAATATAATGCAGAGTAGAGACAGATTCAGGAATTGTGTTGAGCTATGATAATTTTATTTTTTTTGAAGAATATATTCAAAAAAAAATTAAGATTAAGGATACTATAAAATTAGTAATTAAAGAAGTAAAGTGATATTTCCACCAAATTGTCCTCAAATGAAATAATACGGAATTAAGATATTTTATTTTAGCTTTCCTTAAAAAATATGTCTTTGAAGATTATCGATTACATACTTATCAGAATGTAATAATAATAATATACAAAGTGATGAGTTATAAATTAGAGTCAAAAATCAAAATTATAAAAAGGTATTAGTAGTAGTAAAATGATATTTTTTTAGTAATAAATTATAAAGTTTAAAATTTTAATACTAAAAATATATTAGCGTTATCTAAACAAATTTAATACTCTCTGTGAGTTAAAAAAATCAAATAGAGATTTAAATGTTTGGACCAGGTAGTATAACCAAAGTGAAGACACAATTGGATAATATTAATAAATAAATACTTAAAAGAAGACATCGAGGCTTAATAAAACTCTACTTCAGTTTCTTATAAATAATTTGAGTGTTGCATATGATTAGAATAACTAATAGCATCAAGTGAATTTTATGGTAAGTTCACTTTATATTTAATACAGTGTTGACATACAAATAGAAGAGTGATCTCTGTGTAAGTTCACTTCATGTTAACCACTCTCTCAATCTTTATTATCGTAGCTGGCTCTAAAGTATATTCACTTTAGTGAAGAGGATCTTAATCCCCATATACCATATATTCATTATCTTTCTAGGATTTTAAGCGTATTTGAATTTTATTTTTTTTAAATAATTTATTTAACTCGTAAACATAATATTAAAGTTTAAAAATATCTCATTATTTTTGTAAAATTCTAAATTTTATGAATAAAAATTTAAATTTCTCGAAATATTTTTTTCAAAATTATGGTGTGGATTTGAGATAATGTTATAGTTGTGGGTAATATTTATAAATTTTGAAAAGTATGCAAGTTGTTATATAATATTCTATTGATCGGGGAATATTCGTTTTAACAGGGAATATTCGTACGATGGCACAATCATTGGTGGACCCCTCAACGGAATTATTGTCTGATTGAGAAATCGACAAAAATATTTTTATAAAAATAACGGTGAAAATTTTACCGTTAAAATTGTTGAACTACTCGGTTGTAAAAGTACAGTAATACGTGTGGTTGCATAGTAGCACACGGTATTGATGATTGATGCTTACGTGAGAAGTCACTCATTTTTATTTAATTATTGCTACAGTAATTGCTGCATAGTATCTCACGTTATTTGATTCAATTATTATCGATATTTTATATATTATTAAATCAATAATTGAGATAACAAAGTTATTAATATTATTATTTGTAATATTAACGATGTCTAGAAGTTCTGACAAGGAGAGGTTTGGTCACTTAATTGCACGTTAATAGGGAGAAATTCTTATTGGAAAGCCCCCTCTTTTCTGGGAACGACCTGATCGATTAATATTGTGAATTATAATAATGATGATAAATGTTGTTAAATATATTGAGGTGTCTTTTTGTGAAGTCACGGAAGTTTATATATATAAATTTTATTTTATTAGTATTATTAATATAATAAAACAGAAACCTTTTATATAAAACATAATATTTTTATAAAGTTATTTGTTTTATTAGATTTTAAATAATATATATATATATATATTATATTTTACTGCATAGTATCCTTTCTATTTTCCTATAAATAGGATGCTTAGTTAGAATTGAAATCACACCTGAAATTCAGAGAATTCTCTTCTATAATCTTAAGCGTATTTCTTTAGAATTTTAAGAAACTTTGAGTGTAATGCAAGTTTTCTTCAAGTATATCTCCGCCCTACCCGTCGGAGTACTCTTCTTTATAAGGTAAGGGGTATTATTTCTTTCATATTCATGAAGAGAACTTCTGTTATTCCATTCCTTATTATTCTGTTGGAATAACCTGTATATGCGAAGTACCACATACATGGTGAAATTCTTCTGTTATTCCATTCTTTATTATTATGTTGGAATAACTTGACTATGCGAAGTACTGCATACATGGTAAAATTCTTCTGTTATTCCATTCTTTATCATTCTGTTGGAATATCTTATCTGTGCGTTTACGCATGACCTAGTTCCATTATTTATTATTCTGTTAGAATAACCTGTCTGTGCGGTCTATCACATGCATGATGATTTCTGTTGTTATTTCATTCTTTATTATTCTGTTGGAATATCCTCTCGGTGCGAATTTCGCCTGACCTGATTCCGTTCTTTATTATTTTTTCGGAATATCCTGTCTGTGCGTTTACGCATGACCTGGTTCCATTATTTATTATTCTGTTGGGAATAACCTGCTTGTGCGATCTATCACATGCATGGTGAATCCTTCTGTTATTCCATTCTTTATTATTCTGTTAGAATAACCTGTCTATGTGGATTACCGCATGCATGGTGAATGATCCTTTATATTCATTTCTTATTAAATTATGGAAATGATCTGGCTACGTGGATTACCGCATAGCGGGTAAAAATCCATTCACAGTTTCATATATTCTATTATACACTGTGAGACCTCAAATTTTATGAATAAAGATTTAATTTTCTCGAAATATTTTTTTGAATATTATGGTGTGAATTTGAGATAATGTTATTGTTGTGGGTAGTATTTATAAATTCTGCAAAGTATGCAAGCTGTTATATTATATTCGATTGGTTGGGGAATATTCTTTGTATCAGGGAATATCCGTACGGCGGTACAATCATTGGTGAATCCCACAACAGAATTATTATCGGATTGATAAAACGACAAAGTATTTTATCGAAAATAACGACGGAAGTTTTACCGTTAATACTATTGAATTACTCGATAGTAAAAGTACAGTAATACGCGTGGTTGCATAGTGGCACACGGTATTGGTTATTGATGCTTACATGAGAAGTCACACAGTTATACTCAATTATTGCTACAGTAATTGATGCATCATATCTCTCATATTATTGATTCAATTATTGTCACAGTATCATCTGTGTTGTATGATATATTATTAAATCAATAATTGAGACGATAAAGTTATTAATATTGTTAAATTGCAATATTTATAATGTCTAGAAGTTCTGTCAATGAGAGGTTTGGTCACCTAATTGCGCGTCAATAGGGAGAAATCCTTATTGGAAAGCCCCCTCTTTCTTGGAAACGATCTGGTTGTTAAATATTGTGAGTTATAATATTAATGAAGAATAAGTTCATGTTGATTAAAGATGAATTTGATTGTTCCATTGTGTTGGGATTATTGGTGTTAGTTGAAATCGACATCTATTCCGATGATAATTGATGTCTGAGGATTATATTGATAAATCGGGTAATTTATCAGATAAATGAGCAATTAATTGCTACTTATTCACATGCTTATATAACTATTTGTTCACATGTGTGTACTATTGAGTCACATTCATTTATTATTAGGGGAGTTGGTCCAAGATTGATAATACTTGCATGACTAAGTTAAAGATGGAGGTATAGATAGAGGTACTATATTGTAATTAATTTTTTCACATGTTTAGAACTATTGAGTCACATGATTTACTATTGAGTCACATGATTTTACTATTGGTTCACATGATTTACTATTAGGGGAGTTGGTGCAAGATTGATAATACTTACAGGACTAAATTAAAAATAAAAGAAAAGTTAGAGGTATTGTATTATAATTTTTTGAGCCCCAAAACGTGTAATTATCGAAACTATATTTTCATATAAATAGAAGCTCATTCTTCCTTCATTTCTCACCAATTCACTAAAGCTTTAGAGCCATTATTATAGAGAGAAATCTATAGAGAAAAAGAAGAAGAGAAATCAGCTCCCTCACTATTTCAGTATTCAGTCTTCTTTTGAGGTAAGGGGTATTATTTTTTTTATATTCATGAAGAGAACTTCTGTTATTCTATTCTTTATTATTCTGTTGGAATAACCTGTATACGCGGTCTACCCTATACTTGGTGAAATTCTTTTGTTATTCCATTATTTATTATTCTGCTGGAATAACCTGTCTATGCGAAGTACCGCATACATGGTGAAATTCTGTTGGTATTCCATTCTTTATTATTCTGTTAGAATATCCTGTCTGTGCGTTTTACGCCGGACCTGGTTCCGTCTCTATTATTCTGTTGGAATATTCTATCTGTGCGTTTTACGCCGGACCTGGTTCCGTTATTTATTATTCTGTTGGAATAACCTGTCTATGCGAAGTACCGCATGCATGGTGATTTCTGTTGTTATTCCATTCTTTATTATTCTGTTGGAATATCTTGTCTGTGCGTTTTACGCCGAACCTGATTCCGTTATTTATTATTCTGTTGGAATAACCTGTCTATGCGAAGTACCGCATGCATGGTGATTTTTGTTGTTATTCCATTCTTTATTATTCTGTTAGAATATCCTGTTGGTGTGTATTACGCCTGACCTGGTTTCGTTATTTATTATTCTATTGGGATAACCTGTCTATGCGAAGTACCGCATGCCTGGTGATTTCTTTTGTTATTCTATTCTTTATTATACTCAGTTGGTTAGAGTTTTGACTTGTATACTCGTCATGAAATATCATTTTATTTGGTATTTTCTGTTACGAATTACTATTCATGAGTTACTATTCATCCGGTTACTATTCACTCTAGTATTATTCACTCGGGTATTCGGAATACTTTTCATACCAAAATACTATTCACGAGTTACTATTCACAGGTTACTATTCACCCGAATATTATTCACTTGGGTATTTGGAGTACTTTTCATGTCGGTGTACTATTAACGAGGTACTATTCCCAAAGTACTATTCACGGGGTACTATTCATGACGAAAAATTTGTTCTTTTTTGTCCAAATTATTTTTAGTGCATGAATATTATTCTTGAATTTTACTCTACAAAGAAGTATCATGTTGAAAATTTGGACGTTATTAGTTCCTGGATAATTTAATTCTTGAACTTGTTTTATTGAATCCTTATATCATTGTCATCATCCTCATGTTTATATTTTGTTGAAAGTCATATGTGGCCTGTAGTTCATAGATGGACTTGGTATGATTATGACCATGGATTATTCGGTATAATCATGACCGTAATATTACAAATGATGTGGAAAAAAGTCCTCATTGGCCCGTAGTGCATTGATGGACAGTTTTTGGTATGATTATGGCTATGGATTCTCTTCGGTCAAGGGAGAAAAGATGAATTATTTTATGGCATGATCAGGACCGTTGATGAAAACACAATTATCTTTGGCCCGTAGTGCATGGATAATTCGTGGTCGTGATACTAAATAATATCTTTGACCTGTAGTGCAGGGATGATTTGATGATGTGGATTATTTATTAAGCTGATTCTCAGCGATAAAAGTGATAAAAAAACTTTTTAAATCATAAAAGATAGTAGATTTTATTCTCTACTTGACTCTTTTAATGAATTATTTGTTCCGCTGCAGTTAAACTTTATGTCTATAATATTTTATCAGTTTAACATTGTTGAAGACTAATGATAATTTATTCTGCATTATTTTAGTCATAATATTTCTTTCTGGGCTAGTTGAGTTCACCCTTTCCTTCACTGTTCTCTTCAGGAAATGAGAACGTAGCCGGGACTAGTCAGGAAACGTAGTGACAGTTCGAGATAGTGTCTTAGTAGTCCTCACTATTCTGTAAAATAGTATGATAATAAATGTAATGAGGACTTATTCTGAGAGTGGATATTGTCTAGAAGATAATATTTATATTAAAACTCACAGCTCTTGTTGTATATTTAAGATTGTATTTATATTCTGTACTATGTATTTGGCGACTCAGAATAGGTGATGTATACCTATTTTGGGGCGTCACATACACAGTTGGTTAAAGCTTTGGCTTCTATATTCCTTGAAATTAGTGGAATATCCTGGATATTTGCGTTTCATCCAGTATCTTTTCGTGGAAATATTCTTCTGAGCATTCTTGAATTTTTCTCCACAAAACAATATCATGTTGACACTTTGGACATTATTGAGTTCAGGATAAATTAACTTATAAATCTTTAAAATTTATTCTTGAACTTATTTTATTGAATTATTATGTCATTGTCATGATGAGTTATGTTGGTTATTAGGTGAAAACATGAAAGTTTCTTAGAAATCACAAAGGGTTGAAAATCAGATTTTGGTGAAAATAGAATATGAAATTCAATTGAACATATCTCCTATTATATTTCGAGTTTTTGAGTGTGGTCAAATTCTAGAGTTAGATCTATGAGTTTTCTAACTTATCCAACTGAAATCACTGGAAAAGGTGTTATAGAATTTCGTGTGGACTGATTTTAGCAAAGGAGTCAAAAACTGCAAAGTACCAAAAAGACACTTAGTTTGTGAGAAAAATTCTTGCCTTTTGGAAAATGAAAATATATGGTACAAAGTACCTCCTGTCCAAAAATGAGCTCATTCCGACTTAAAATGAGCAAGTTATGACTATTTCAATATTTAGGTTTTTTCGACGAAAAACGCTATAACCGGAGTTCTATAACTCCGATGACCATGAAATTTAAACTGGAAGCTCACGTTAACATGTGTAAAATCCTGCCAATATTTGAGAATTTCTGAAGTTAAACTTAAGGTAGCTTATTTCTTAAGGAATTAATTAAAAATTGATTTTTGAAAAATACTTAAGGGAGTTGAATTTTTTTAAAAAAAATACTTATTGTGTATGAAATATATGTATATATGTTTGGGCAAAGGATAGAAAAATAACAAGTTGATTTGGTAATTTTTCATGAAAATGGTTTAGTTACGAACATATGAGTTAAATATGTTATGGGAAGTAACGAAATTAGTAAATAGGATTTTATGGCTCGAAAATCTTATATAGGGTATATGCAGATTTTTGATAAGGGATTTGATCATTGATGATGAAATCTTATGAGTATGGCATTTTTGAATGATTAAATGCATAATTTGGTAAAGTATAAACAATTGAAATAAATTGTTTATAAGTTTAAGAAGTGATTAAAATATTGTTATATATTAATAATATTAGATTATGAGTTTATTAAGTGATTGATAATATTTGGATAAATTTAAAGTTTTTAATATTTATTCTTGTTTTCGTTTGATTAATGTTTATATCATTGTCATCATTCTCATGTTTATATTGTGATAAAAGTCATCTTTGGCTTACGTGCATAAATGGACTTGGTGTGATTATGATCGGGATTATTCGGTATAGTCATGACCGTAATGTGACGGATGATGTGGTAAAAATCCTCAGTGGCCTGTAGTGCATTAATGGACAGTTTTTGGTATGATTATGACCAGAGATTATTCGATATAGTCATGACTATTGATGATTTAATGAATATCCTTGGCCCGTAGTGCAGGGA
This sequence comes from Panax japonicus, assembly GCA_020205505.1. NCBI lineage: Eukaryota > Viridiplantae > Streptophyta > Magnoliopsida > Apiales > Araliaceae > Panax > Panax japonicus. The sequence goes on along the minus strand of CM035092.1, from coordinate 73,533,323 downwards.
TGATTCGATGATGTGATTTATTTATTAAGCTGAGTCTCATCGATTAAGTTGATGAAAACTTTTTTAAATCATAGAAGATAGTAGATTTTATTCTCTACTTGACTCTTTTAATGGATTGCTTGTTCCGCTACAGTTAAACTTGATGTCTTTTGTATTTTATCAGTTTAACATTATTGAAGGCTAATGATAATTTATTCTGCATTATCTTAGTCATAATATTTCTTACTGAGCTAGTTGAGCTCACCCTTTCTTTCACTGTTCTCTTCAGGAAATGAGAATATAGCTGGAACGAGTCGAAAAACGGAGTGACGATCCAGATGATAGCATTAGTAGTCCTCACTATTCTGTTAAATATTGTGACAATAAATGTAATGAGAACTCCATTGAGTGTGGATATTGTCTAGATGACAATATTCTTATTAAAACTCTCAGTTTATGTTTTGTCATATTTTACACGACAGTTGTATTATTAAGTTGTATTTGTATTTTTGTACCATGTATTTGGCGACTCAAGATGGGTGATGTATACCCATTTTTGGGGGCGTCACAGTTTTTAATTTAATAACTAACATTATCAAACACAATAAATATTATCGTTGTCAACGTTATAAACATCAATATCCGAACATGCCTTTAGTGACGTGTTTTGTGGAAGTGGTTAAAATGAAGTCAATTTTGGCCAATTAACTAATACATTATGACACGCAGGTCAGGAGGTGATCAATTTCTCTACGTGTCAGGTGTGTATTGGTCAATTAACCAACTTATCATAAAATTAATTTCATGATAACTTGGTCCGTGTTTTGTTATCTTTGAATTGATCATCTCAAACATAAGAATCTATAGGGAATTTAAATTTAGCGTTTCTTATTCATTTTCATTTGCTATTAAATTATACTCCCTCCGTTTCTAAAAAATTGTCATTTTAGAAAAAAAATTATTCTAATTTATTTGTCGTTTACAACTTTTTTTAAAAATAAATTATTTACTTTTCTATATCACTCTTACATTTTTTTTATTGTCTCAAGAAATTCTATCCTTTGTATTAATAATTTTCAACTTCTAAGGGTTAGTGATGAAATTTCAAACAAATTTTAATTATTAAATGATAGTATTAAATGATTTTCTTAATCTATATATAAAAACCTTAAACGACAATCTTTTAGGAACGAGGTAGTATCATATTATATTAGTTTCAACTGCTATCGTATCATATCAACTTATTCGGAAGTGGTTAGTATGAAGTTTATTTTTGGGTAAGTTGGTCAATTGATCAATATAATACTGACACGCAGACGAGATTGTACGTGTATCAGTATTTTATTGGTCAATTGACTAATTTATCAAAAAAATAACTCCATACTAACCGGATCTATCTTATTCGGTTACAAAATTAATTAAAAATAAATTGTAAGAATTAGATGTAAGCAATAAATAGAACTAAGATGAGACGATGAATATGACACCAAAATTAAACTCATATAACCAAGGACAAAATCGACCTTCCCATTCCACTAAGTCTCAACAATTATTTGCAGCATGCACCAGAAGGTATTATTAGTTGATGAAATATTAGTAAAGATTGTGCAACTAAGAAGGCAATAATAATGCCATATAATTGAACATGGGCAGATCATATTGGCTTCACAACGGCTAGAATACGGTATTATATAGACATATAATTGATATTTTTATATAATTTCTCTAACGTAAAGAGTGAGGGGATCTCATATTCATATAAAGAGTATAAATGAATCGAATTGAGTCGAGTATTGAGTTACTCAGTTCATAAAATTTATCAAGTATAAAATAAAGTTTGATTGAAGCCCGTTTAACTACCGAGTTGAGCACGATCTCAAATCGAGCCCGAGCAGTTTGAATTTTTTGAACGAATATGATCTGAGTATCAATAAAAAATTATAATTTGAGTATTTTCGAGTAAATTATCGAACTTTAAAATTTGCTCATATTTGACTCATTTATATTTCGAGTCGAGCTCGAATCAAATCGAATTTTTTGTCGAGCGGGTACGAATTGAGCCCGAACTGTTTGTTCATTTTATAATTTTACCTCCATGTGAGAGACTCATGTAGAAATATCATTTTAACATATAAAAATATCAGTTTCCTATACACTTAGAGTTGCTAATTTATATCAAATACACCATCAATATATTTAAATTCTTTAGATTGTTTAAAATTTTATTTCTTAAAAAAAATGTGCATTGTTGGGTCATGATATTTCTCCTATACTGGGCCGGGTGCATTGGGCTCACTTATTAATTAAGTCATTGGGCTCATTGGGTCCAATTATTATATTGACTTCATTAAATCCTATAGAAACCGGGCTGGGTCAATGGGTCAACCCATTGGGTCATTTAATATCTATTACTTTGACTTGTAATGATGATATAGTATGATAGTTGACCAAGATACCTGCCATGCATTAATGTGGATGGGATTATAGCCGGCCGGCGATGTGAACAGCAGCAAAAAGCAATGTACAGGTTTCATGCAGCCGGTAGAACCCATCAGATCATGGGGATATGTCAGATGGTAGTAGGTGGCACAATATTCCAGGCAAAGATATTATTTCACACCGAGTAAGTCTTCATGGGAGAGGTATGTATTACACACACACGACCATAGATTAACACAATTCATACTCACATTGCACTAGACTTTTTCCTCTTGAGTTAACCTTGTGAACAGACATACTTACTCTCACGCCTGAGCTATCCCCCGGCGGTCCGGCCGTCAAGCTTGTGGTGTTGTCGTGTTTACTGTGCAGGATCAGGACGTCTTTCGTGATTGGGACGTGAAGAAAGATCTTGGCGTTAACATTGGCGCTAGAAGGAGGGCGAGTTCTAGTGTCCTGAGTATTTTTCAATCACTCATCTTGTTTTATTCTATCCGGTTTTCATGGGGAAGAGTAGAACATCTACACCCGAAGGACAGCCGATGGCTGTCAGTGATTCAGCACCGCGAATATCTGCCAAAGATCGTTTGGGACCAACTATAAGTGTCCATGCTAGCACAGCATCCAAACGTTCACATGAAGATTCTCGACCAAGGGCGGTAGGCAAAGCAAAGCGTAAGCTTATATTCCCCACAGAGAGAGAGCCTGGTCATGGTCGGAAACGAGTAGAAGGCACCTCGCCTAGAACTCGAAACCGAGATGACCAAAACGCAAAAGCCTCCCGTTTGGCAAAGATGGCAGACGAAGCAGATAAAGCCATGGAAGCACTTATGAAACAACGTCAGGACATAGCCGAGCAAATGGCTCGAGTGGCAGAATTAAGAGACGAGGAGCTCAGTTATGTCCAATCCGAAGAGCAAGGGCATCGAAGCGGAAAAGAACCTGCTCACTCAGTACGAGAGTCTCTAGGTCGAACTAGGGAAAGAAGAAGGTCTCGTAGCCCTACTCCTCAGAGATCAAAGAGAGTATATCTTCCTGTCGAGTCCAGAGAACAGGGACGAAGTCAACGAAAAGGTCGATCCAGAGATCGCACTCCGGAGCATGCAAAGAGAGCACTTGTCATCGCACATTCTCGCCATAGTGCCCGAAGTCAAAGACGAAGTATATCCAGAGGACATACTCCCGAGAGTCTACTGAGGGTACCCCGCCCTGTAGATACTCGTCATAGGAGAAGTCCCTCTAGAATGGAAGGATCTGTTGAGAAAATCCGATCTGCTCACAGAAAGAAAGAATTGCCAGAGAAAGAGGCATCGTCACAACCAGAAGGCGTGGAATATCTGGTTAAGGAATTGAAGGAGCTTCGGAAGCAACTTGCCGAAGTTCAGAAAACCAAAGACACTCCGGGAAAGAAGGCATCCCCTTTTTCTGCGGAAATTCTTAGTGAAAAGGCTGATCCCACCAAGAAGTTGCCCCACATCGAAAGTTATGATGGATCGGGGGACCCTTACGACCATAGTCAGGCATTCGACCGACTTATGGACTATTATGACTTTAGCGATGCAGCTAAATGTCATACGTTTGTCACAACGCTCAGAAAAGATGCCCGACAGTGGATGGGGACCCTACCCTCGGATTATATCTCTTCCTGGGAAGATATGTGCAGCAAATTTCATGCTCGTTTTGGGAGCAACAGAAGAAGAGGAAAGCCAACTGGTTCATTGGCTCAAGTCCGACAGTCCTCTAACGAGTCTTTAGGCCAGTACGTGAAACGATTCCGTGAAGCAGTCGGCCAAGTGGCAGATCTGAATGATCTACAGGCTGTAGGACTGTTTCAGAATGGTTTAGATCTGGTCAAGTCGGAAAAGTTGGTGAAAAAACTTATGTTTAACCATCCGAAGAGTCTCGCCGAAGCCTTTGACAAAGCCGAAGGTTATATCGTGGTAGAAGAAGCCATGAACAGTCTCAAACGTCCTTCGGATCGGTTCAAAGAGACAGATGGGGATAAGGCCGATGCGGATCAGAAGAGACATGAAGGGAATAAAGACCGCCACGAAGGCGGATCGAAGAGATACAACAACTGGAGGCAGGGTGGAGGACGTTCGTCCGCTCCACCTCAAAGGGTAAACAGAGTTTACACAGCACTTAATACAGATAGGGCTGTTATCTTGGACCAAATCAAAAACCAACCTATCTTTGAACCGCCTCGAGATAACATCAAGCCCGAAAAAGGTAACCCTCGCAAGTATTGTGATTATCATCAAGCCTCAGGTCACGATACGAACGATTGTGCCAGTTTAAAAGAGTTTATCGAAAGAAAGATACAGGGGGGATCTTTAGTTCAGTACATAGCTGCCAGAGATAATCAACAGCAAGGTCAGACACCCGTCCAGGCGGCTCAACCAGTTCAGCTGACGTTACCGGCTACGGGACAACCAGCCAGGCATGTGATCGATGTCATCACCGGGGGGACTTCTGGAAAGCTAGTTGGGAGGAAGCGCCGAAGCCATTTGGATTCGGTCATGTCGGTGGCGGGTACCTTCCCGAAGACCGATAGACCTTATCCGAACACGGTAATCTCTTTTACTGATGAGGATTACCCTTCGGAAGCCATCGAACCACACGAAGGATCATTGGTACTAACTGCACAGGTGGGTTCGGTGGATATGAAAAGAATGATGGTGGATAACGGGTCTTCTGTAGACATCCTATATGCTCATGCTTACCAAAGAATGAATCTGGAGGGACAGAAGATGGAGATAGGCCAGGAGGCTCCTCTGTATGGTTTCAGCAATGATCCGGTTAAGGTGGCCGGAACTATTGAGTTACCGGTAATATTTGGAACCGCCCCCCAACAGGTAAAAATTATCTGCAAATTTTATGTTGTGCATGTTGATTCTGCTTATAATGCTATTTTGGGGAGGCCTACCTTAATTGCTTTGCAAGCTATAACATCAATACCCCATTTCAAAATCAAATTTCCCACTGCTCATGGGGTCGGTGAGGTGAAAGGAGATCTAGACCTGGCCAGAAGGTGTTATAGAAATGCCGTTATCACTTCGGGAGTGGGGGTATCAAAGCAGCAGCAGACCATGGCGATTGAGGTCGAACCCTTCACCGAAAGCAGTTCAGAACCGTTGGTCACACCAGCTGAAGAAACAGAAGAAATAGAGCTCATTCCTGGCAAAAAGGACAGAACGGTGAAAATAGGTTCGGGCTTGCCGGAACCTCTCCGGACGAACCTCATGGAACTCCTGAGGTGTTTTGTTGATATTTTCGCGTGGGAACCTCAGGACATGCCGGGAGTAAGCAGGAATATTGCGGAGCATAGATTGGAGGTGGATCCGTCGAAGAAGCCAGTACGGCAAAAGAGGAGGATCTTTGCACCGGAGCGTCAACGGATCATTGATGAGGAGATTGCAAAATTGTTGGCAGCTGATTTCATCTTTGAAATCGACTACCCGCAATGGATGGCTAATGTGGTTCTAGTCCAGAAGCATAATGGCAAATGGCGAGTCTGCATTGATTATAGCGATCTGAACAAGGCCTGTCCGAAGGATTTCTACCCGCTGCCCCACATTGATCAGCTCATTGATGCCACTTCGGGGTATGCTCTATTAAGTTTTATGGACGCATTTTCTGGGTATCATCAAATCTCCATGTACAAAGAGGATATACCGAAGACGGCGTTCATTACGCATCGTTCGGTATATGCCTATAAGAAAATGACTTTTGGCCTCATTAATGCCGGAGCAACATACCAGAGAATGATGAACCATATTTTCAGACATCAGTTGGGCAGGAATATTGAGGTTTATGTAGATGATATGATTGTCAAGAGCATGTTGGTACATAAACATTTGGACGATTTAGAAGAATGCTTCCAGACCATTCGTCAACACAACTTAAGGCTGAATCCGACTAAGTGCACTTTCGGTCTGGGTGCTGGCAAATTTCTGGGTTATCTCGTCAGTCGTAGAGGAATTGAAGCCAATCCGGAGAAGATTCAAGCGATCCTGGACATGAAGACTCCTCAGTCGTTTAAAGATGTTCAACGTCTGACTGGAAGGATTGCAGCTTTGCGGAGGTTTATGTCCAAGTCAGCAGAAAGATGTTTACCGTTCTTCAACACATTGAAGGGGCCGAAGAATTCAAAAACGTTCCAATGGACTTCAGAATGTGAAGACGCCTTTCAAGGCATCAAATCCTATTTATCTTCGGCACCTTTGTTGGTGAAGCCCGTTCCTGCCGAGCCTCTATATTTGTATCTCGCAGCTAGTCCGATGGCAATAGGAGCTGTTTTGGTACGTGAGGTTGGAGGCAAACAACACCCAGTTTATTATGTGAGTCATGTTCTTCGAGATGCTGAAACCAGATACCCAAACATTGAAAAGTTTGCTTTCGCTTTAATAACTGCTAGTCGAAAGCTTAGGCAATACTTCCAGGGTAGACTGGTAATAGTATACACGGATCAACCTTTGAAGAAAATTATGAGCAGACCAGAGGTATCAGGGAGATTGGCTGCATGGACGATGGAATTATCTCAATTCTTCATTGAATATCATCCCCGAACCGCCATCAAGGGGCAAGCTTTAGCTGATTTTATGATCGAATGTTCGTTTTCTGAAGCTGATGAATCCGTGGCCGAAGCTGAAGGGTCTGATAGGGCAGTTGTCGTCCTTCAACAGAAAGAGAGTTCGTGGACGCTGTTTGCGGATGGGTCTTCAACTTCGGACGTCAGTGGAGCGGGGGTTATTTTGACAAGTCCAGAGGGATTCAGAGTGCAACAGGCTATCCGTTTTCAGTTTAAAACGACGAATAATGAAGCTGAGTACGAGGCAGTATTGGCCGGTTTGCGACTAGCGAAGAGTCTAGAAGTACAGAGAATAATCATTTTCAGTGATTCTCAGTTAGTCGTGAAACAATTTACTGGGGAGTACGAAGCTCGAGGTCCCCGGATGATCAAATATTTGAAAGAATTAAAGGATCGGCTTCAATACTTCTCATCATATGAATTTCAGGGGGTCGAACGAAGCAACAATTCCATTGCTGATGCACTTGCCAAGCTGGCTACTACGGATGTTAATGTTTTTGAAGGATCAGTATACTTGGAAATTCTACAACATCCTAGTGTTCATCACGAAATGGTGACGTGCATTGACCGAACCAACTGTTGGTTGACTCCCTACATAGAATATTTGGCTGATGGCGTCTTACCTTCGGATCGGATGCTCGCTAAGAAAGTCAAGTATAAAAGTGCTAATTTTGTTCTGATTGATGGGGATCTTTTCCGAAGGGCCTTCTCGTCTCCGTTATTGAAATGTCTGACTCCATCAGAAGCCGAATACGCTCTCCGAGAAGTGCATGAAGGCATTTGTGGCGACCATATGGCTGCTAAGTCATTAGCCTATAAAGTACTTCGTCAGGGATACTACTGGCCTACAATCTTCAAGGAAGCAACCGAATATGTGAAGAAGTGCGAGAAGTGCCAGCTCAACAGTCCAATACCGCATCAGCCACCAGAAGAGCTATACTCGATCTTATCTCCTATACCCTTCGCTGTCTGGGGGGTTGATATATTGGGGCCGCTACCGCAAGCAAAAGGTCAGGTCAGTTTTGTTATAGTTGCCATAGACTATATGACCAAATGGGTTGAAGCAAAGCCACTTAGGTCAATAACGGAACAGGAATGTTTGAAATTCATGAAGGAGTCAGTCGTATTCCGTTTCGGAATTCCTAAGGTGGTAATATCAGATAATGGCCGTCAGTTTGTTGGATCAAAGTTTGAAGCCTTTTTAACAGAATTGGGGATCCAGCACAGAAAGACTTCAGTGGCTCATCCTCAATCAAACAGACAAGTTGAAGTGACCAACAGAACGCTATTGAACGGGATCAAGCGCAGACTGGACGAAGCTAAAGGCAGATGGCCAGAAGAGCTATTAAGTGTTTTATGGGCATATCGAACTACTCCGAGGACTACAACAGGAGATTCCCCTTTCAGATTGGCCTATGGTACTGATGCCTTAGTCCCAATTGAAATCGGATCCCCCAGTCTTCGAGTCAGTCATTTCAACGAGATTTACAACGAGGAAAGACTAAAGACCAATCTTGATCTATTGGAAGAAGTCAGGGAAATAGCCTTAATCAGATTGGCAGCATATCAGCGAAGAGTGGCCAAGCATTACAATAAGGGGGTAAAACTTCGCAGATTTGAAGTAGGAGATTTTGTTCTCAGAGAAGTCGAAGCGTCTACACCTCAGAATTTGGGAAAGCTGATGCCGAATTGGGAAGGACCCTATGAAGTCACAGAGGTTCCGAAGCCAGGGACTTATCGTTTGAAAGCATTAGATGGCTCAATAATCAAAAACACTTGGCACGCTGGCAGGCTCAGAAAATATTTTCAGTAGATTTGTTGTCAGTACATCAAAAGTCTGTAAATATCTACATCATCATCAATAAAAGTCCATCTTTTACCTCAAACCAATGTCGTCTTTATTGCTGCACAAATCATGGGTGTTAGGAGGTTCGGGAGGACTTGCTGACCATTCGATGGTAGCCTCTTCGGCAGGTGGTCACTATTTGGCAGTGTCAGGCCCTTCGGGGTAGGCATTTGTCGCCACTATTTGGCAGTGTCAGGCCCTTCGGGGTAGGCATTTGTCGCCACTATTTGGCAGTGTCAGGCCCTTCGGGGTAGGCATTTGTCGCCACTATTTGGCAGTGTCAGGCCCTTCGGGTAGGCATTTGTCGCCACTATTTGGCAGTGTCAGGCCCTTCGGGGTAGGCATTTGTCGCCACTATTTGGCAGTGTCAGGCCCTTCGGGGTAGGCATTTGTCGCCACTATTTGGCAGTGTCAGGCCCTTCGGGGTAGGCATTTGTCGCCACTATTTGGCATTGTCAGGCCTTTCGGGGTAGGCAACTGTCGCCACTTAGACCTTGTCAGGCCCTTCGTGGTAGGCAAGTGTCATCTTTTGGTTATGTTAGGCCTTTCGGGGTAAACAAACCTTCAGTAAAGCAAACCCGTCTCACACTTCGGTAACTGAATAAGTATCCCTTTACTTTATCACCTAAATTTTCTCTAAGTGTTGAGTTCAGAATGCATTGTTATATATAACCTCATTTTATCTGTTATATGACTTGCTCAATTGTTAATTGACAGTTTGGTTTCAACCCTCGGAAGGGTTTCTTTTACATACATTTGTCCGTATTAATCCTTATTGAAATATTGACAGAATAAAAGTACACTGAAGTCATAAGGAAGAAGATCATTTTTCATTAATATTCGACTTATTTACAAAAATAGGAGAATTACAAAAGATGTTATCTCAGGCAGCCCCCTCGTCATCCGAAGAGTCGAGCAAGTGTGGATCTAAGTTGGCTTTGAACAACTTATCCTTACCACGACTTCGGCAGAGTGCGTAGCTTTCCGAAAAGATCCTCATTATCTCTCCACTTATTTCATCCGAATTCCGATACTCTTCACAGATTTCTTTGCGAAGAGCATCAGTCAAAGGAGGCCCTAAGTCCCGGAGAGCCTTGAGTTCTCGATTTTCTTGCTCGAGCTGCTGCCGTATGTTCATCTGACGGGTTCCTTCATTTTCCAGATCATGGATCGTCTTGGTCAGAACTTTAGCGTCAGACTTCAGATTACTGATCTCATTCATCCTTATTTCACTCCTCAGAACCAAATCAACGTTCATCTTGGTGATCTCAGCATGTTGAACCTTAGTCAACTTCAGTTCTTCATTGGAGGTTTTCAAATCTTCCTTAGCTCGGGCCAAATCTTTATGAAGACCTTCATTTGTATGAAGGATACCTTCACGTTGAGTCCTTTCCCGAGCCAAGGTTGATTTTAATATGGCGTTCTCTTTCCTCAGCCTTTCCTCCTCGGATTCAGCCTCGAGAGATATTGGACGCAGACGCCCGAATACAGCATTTGCCTACACACGTTCAATATTATTCAGTCAGTACCAGATACACAAGTACAAGCGTAAGTACGAAAAGAAAGGAAAGAGTCATTTACCTTCGCCAAATAGCTCATGCCTTCTTTGAGCAAGTCCCCATTCGAACTGTTACCGAATCGGTGGTCATCGGTCTCGCGGACGAAAGCCTCGAACAGTTGGAAGGGAAAGTTGGCATTAAATTGGGGCCACATAGTTGGCGAACCCATGGCGTCATTCTGAAAGTCGGTAGTCGTTCGTCTTGAAGGGGAAGGCGCAGGCTGACTGCGAACCGGAGATGGGTTCGCAGGTATCGCCTCTGGGGGAGGAGATCGAGCAGTTGGAGGCTCGGGATTCAAGGAAGGGGCAGAAGAAGGGGCCTCGAGTGTTTCTGTTGTAGTTGGGGGCTCGGGAGCCGAGGAGGGTACAGGATGGGCCTCGGCTGTTTGCGTTGTGGTTGGAGGGATAGTTGATGTTGAAGGAGGAGGGACACGAAGCTCTTCGGCCGTAAGAGGAGTTATTTTTGATCTTATCTTCTTGGCACGAAGAACCTTTGCCCTGTCTTGGGGAGGTATATCCAATAAGCTCCTCTTTTTCGGGTTTGGGTTGGAAGGTGCAATAATAATGGGCCCGGTTAAAGGAGTTGGTTGAGGGATTTCTTCAGGAGGGATCGTTTGTGGATTTACTTCGGGAAGAATATCCTCGTCACTTTCAGGATCAACCTCGCGCGGGGTAGTCCTGACCTTTTTAACAGCTTTCTTTTTTCGACGAGGTCTGAGAGCTTCTTCAGGATGGGTAGGCTCCTCAGCTTCGGGCTCGTCGTTTTGAAGGAGGATGATTGGTGGGTCGGAGGCGGATGGATTTGTTTGAGAAGGGCCTTCAACAGGAAGCTCCTCATGGGTCTCCGAAGTCTTTCCCGCCAGAAAGTCTTCTAAACCTTTTACTTCGGAAGAAGTTGGCTTGATCAGAGACACTGCAAAAAACTATGTATTAAAGCCCACATCACATAAATATCTCAAGAAATTATGCCATAAAGTCTGTCGAACTTACATTTATGATCATACAGCCAGGCTTGTTTGGTCAGAAGAGTGAAGCTCCACTCTTTTGGAGGAATCTTCATCAAGAAATCTCCCATTTCCTTTATGCGTGCTCCGGGAATATCTCCGAAGTCGGCAGAAATTCGATCTGAAGTAGTCCAATCTGGAAGAGAAGAGATTTCTGGTCCATTGATGAAAAACCACTCTTTGTGCCATCCTTTGTTGCTTGAGGGAGTGCTCATCAGAGGCCTCCTCTCAAATTTGGAGTTCGGACGTGGAGACTGTTTGCTTATCATTTTAAACCCTGGTTCTCGGGATTTGCCGGCGGAGAAGAGGGTGAAAAACATGTCCACGGAGGGAGTAATCTCTAACTCGTGGCAGAAGGCAATAAATGCCAGAATGTGGATGTAGGAATTGGGCACGAGTTGTGCGAAGCCCACTCCTATGAACCCTAGGAGGGTAACGATGAAGGCGTGGAGGGGTAAGCGAATCCCCTTTTCTAGAAGGGTAGCAGGCATGGCGACCCAACCGTCCGGTCGCTGGTACATACGCTCTTCGGAAGTGGGAGCTCGTACATCGTATGTCTCCGGAATCCGGTAATGAGTTCGGAGGAAACATACCTCCGATTCTGTGATGATGGATTTGGTGTTGGCATGAGGAAATTGTTCCTCATCCTTGAAGAAATCGACAGGATGTATGGGGTTTGCACTCGAGCCCTCTGGGTTGGGTTTGGATTGTGAAGAACTTGAAGGAATCTGGTTTGGGTTCACCATTGTTGAGATCTGAGAAGCTAGAGAGAAAGTTTCTAAAAGGCGAGAGAAAGCTCAAAGGTTCGAATTTCAAATTAGCAGGTAAAACCGTCAAAATTGGTAAAGTTAGCTTTTTATACTGACCGTTACACAGGAATCAAGGCTGGCGCATTAATTATCGGTAATAATGAGAATTCGAAGGAGGCGTGTTGGGATGACTCTTGGATATCTTGTCAATTTGGGCCTATTTGTTGAGTTCCTGATTATTGACCCGTCCTCTTTAAAATTCAAATCCTTTATCAGAAGGGGCTTATTATTCTGGGCCTCCTGCCCTCCCTTATCTTATGTCACACATCAAAGTGGGTATGTTACAATTACTTCTTATTTTTGGACCTTTATTAAATTTTGATATCATGGACCATTTGTAGTTTTCTATTAAACATCCTGTTTAACTAAAAAACTAGGGGGTAATGTTGGGTCATGATATTTCTCCTATACTGGGCCGGGTGCATTGGGCTCACTTATTAATTAAGTCATTGGGCTCATTGGGTCCAATCATTATATTGACTTCATTAAATCCTATAGAAACCGGGCTGGGTCAATGGGTCAACCCATTGGGTCATTTAATATCTATTACTTTGACTTGTAATGATGATATAGTATGATAGTTGACCAAGATACCTGCCATGCATTAATGTGGATGGGATTATAGCCGGCCGGCGATGTGAACAGCAGCAAAAAGCAATGTACAGGTTTCATGCAGCCGGTAGAACCCATCAGATCATGGGGATATGTCAGATGGTAGTAGGTGGCACAATATTCCAGGCAAAGATATTATTTCACACCGAGTAAGTCTTCATGGGAGAGGTATGTATTACACACACACGACCATAGATTAACACAATTCATACTCACATTGCACTAGACTTTTTCCTCTTGAGTTAACCTTGTGAACAGACATACTTACTCTCACGCCTGAGCTATCCCCCGGCGGTCCGGCCGTCAAGCTTGTGGTGTTGTCGTGTTTACTGTGCAGGATCAGGACGTCTTTCGTGATTGGGACGTGAAGAAAGATCTTGGCGTTAACATGCATAAATGATATTTCAATATTGGAAATCCTATTGAAGGCATCCATTGCATAATTATATCGTGTAATGTATGTAGTACTTTATATATAAAATGGTCCAACAGTAAAATGAAAAATCAATTCTCTAAGAATACATACATCATAAATTCGTCTCCTAGAAAATATTTTAAGCACGCCTTTTGTATATATTTTTTTAAATATTTTTTATTTTATTTCTTTAAATTAGTGAATTTTCCTTTAAGTACTTTTGAGAAAAATTAATTAAGACTACATGAAAAAAAGCTAAATTTCCTTAGGTATTCTTTTAATTCCTCTCATGCCCCCTTTCTCAAAATTAATTAAGATGCTACGTGAAAAAAAAGAGGCAAGTTTACTTTGGTATTCTTAATTTTAGTTCCTCTGACACCCACACCCCACACCCACACCCACACCCAAGATCTAGAATGAAAATAGTAAATAGTTTTGAAAATAAAATAATATATACATACTATTTTAATGCATTTAAGTCCTCTTTTATCTTCACTCCAGAAAAATATCTTAAATATATTTTTTACACAATGTAAAAATAAATAAAAGTATAGAATAAAGTAAAACTAAGTTCCTCATTTACCCATAACGAAACTCACCTAAGTACATTAAAGATTAAAAAAATTAGTGAATCCTACTTATATATTTTTAATATAAAACTGGTTTGATGTATTTGAATTGTATTTTTTGATGTATTATATATATATAGAGAGAGAGAGGCCGGATCAGGTCCGGACTCCCGGACCTGATCAAAATCCGGACCTTTTTTTTTATTTTTTTTTTGAAACAACTAAAAAAAAATTATGGAACTAAATTTTTTACATAATACAGTGTTTTTGGCGTGATTTGGATGCCTATACCAAAATATTTTTGTACAATTTGGGCAGACTGTACATACATTGGTTGGTGTAGGTATTAGATCTGATCATTTTTCAATATATATATATATATATATATATATATATATATATATATATATATATATATATGTTATTATTATTTCCCTTATCTACTAATTTATTTTACACTTTTTAATTTACACACACCTTTGTATATGTATGCCACCAAACTAGAATATCTATATTATCTATATTCACTTTATGATTAATACAGTGTTTACACACACACACCGGTGAGAGATTGATATCTCTGCCTGCGTGTCAACACTGTACTGAACATGAAGTGAACTTATCATGAAGTTCACTTCATGTTAACCGGATTCCTATATTATTATGGGGGACAAAAAAAATAGAACCGATACTTTTACGTTATTTTTTAATATTTTTGTATGTGTGGCACAAATGGGTCATACGTATGAAAATATGAAAGTATTACAAAAATATTAATTTCAAAAAAATATGTTGTACAATTATACTAGGATGAAGGAATATCTTAAGGACATTTTGTACAATTAAAAATGATGAGGAGAAGTATTAAAGGCATTTTGTTTTGGTTGTGAATGAAATGGCATCTCATTGTCTCTATGGGACCTCCTCCTCCTCCTCCTGAGCCCACTTTGAGTAGTAGCCGTTTTTTTGAACCAGTATCATATCCGATATTAAACCACAAGATTAGGGGTATTTTGGGGAATAGCATCACAACACATGGGAAGTCAGAATCAGATAGAGACGAGGTGGTGTTTTTGGTACACTTCACTCCTCCGTGTAATAATTAATATACAAGAATCCAAACAATGCATTGAACGCACGTGACTGGCCTCTCCTAGAGCGGAGCAACACCACTCATTTGCATGAAAACCGATGATCAACGGTTCACGCGCCCCACTAGTACGTAAACCCCATTTCAATGCCTTCACTATTTTACCACATTACCATCGCATTATTTTTTTTTACACTGATCGAGATTTAATATAAAGAGTTCAACTATAAACTATTCTAAATAATTGGTTGGGTTAATTTTATCTAATATTATATTATAATGTAAATAATTTAGTTTTGATTTGTGTATGTCTCAAATATTCTTGAGTATTTCTATTAAAAAAATGAATCAAGTCGAGTCGCATCAGCGTCGCGTCGAAGTCAAGTACAATTAGACAAATCCAATTTAAGGGTCTGTTTGATTAGCACTGAATGATTGAATGGTTGATCGATTCAGTCATTCAATGTGTCTATTTTGAATAAAAATCGTCTGAATGGCTGAATCGGTCAGTCATTCAGACGATTTGGACTGAATGGCTAAATCTTATGTTTTTGGCTGAATGAATTTTTTTAACAATATTAACTATTATATTAGGTAATATTAAATAAATTTATAATAATTTTGAATTTTTCAGACTAGTAAATTAATAAAAAAAATATGTTATTCAAATGTTTCATACATGTCAATTATCAAACAATTTTTTTCATTAATATTCAAATTCAGATTAAGATTCATTCAGTTTTTATCAAACACCTTCTTAATCTAAGTAGAGATTATAAAATTATATTTGACAAAATTAATGAATTACCCACTATAGTTGACACATTTTATTGATTCCAATATTAAACTTTTAATTTTTTAAATTACCCAAGTAAACTACTTATTATTTTGAAACTGAGTCATTTCGTTAAAAAATTTTAACGAACGTTAATTTTTGATAGGTAAAGCTGGTGAATTACCCACTGCAGTTGACACGTTTTATTGATTACAACATTAAATTTTTAATTTTTTAAATTACTCCAGTAAACTAATTATTATTTTGAAATTGAGTCATTTCGTTAAAAAAAATTTTAAATAGACGTTAATTTTTTTTATCTACGTGGCTCTAGAAAATAAATTAAAATAAAAATAAAAATTACTTATGTGACAAAAAATAATAAAAAACTTGAAAGTGAAAACAAAAAAATCAAAATATTTTGAGTAATCTGATCTCAGATATTTTTCAATAGAAAAAACTTGCTCGCGAATAGAAAGCAATGTATCAACAATAGAAGTGAAAGTGCAGTAATTGGCAACAACCACCTCTTGTGTAAGACCCCAATTTTTATGAATAAAAATAAATTTTTTATAATTATCATTTTTGAATGAATTTGATATAATGTTATAGTTGTGGGTAATATTTATAAATTTTGTAAAGTACGCAAGTTGTTATATAATATTCGATTGGTCGGGGAATATTCATTTTAACATGAAATATTTATACGACGACACAATCATTGGTGGACCCCACAACGGAATTATTGTCGAATTAAGAAAATGACAAAAAAATATTTTATGAAAATAATGGCGGAAGTTTTACCGTTAACTGTTGAAACACCCAGTGTTAAAAGTACATGAATACGCGTGGTTGCATAGTAGCACATGGTATTGATTATTGATGTTTACGTGAGAAGTCATTCAGTTTTATTCAATTATTGTCGATATTTTATATATTATTAAATCAATAATTGAGATGACAGAGTTATTAATATTATTATTTACATTATTAACGATGTCTAAAAGTTCTGCCAAGGAGAGGTTTGGTCACTTAATTGCGCGCCAATAGGGAGAATTTTTTATTGGAAAGCCCTCTCTTTCCTGGGAAAGACCTGATCGATTAATAGTGTGAATAATAATGATAATGAAGTTTTGTTTTATTAGTATTATTAATGTAATAAAACAAAAAAATCTTTTTATATAAAACAGAATACTTTTATAAAGTTATTCGTTTTATTAGGCTAATAGTAAAATCTTTTTATATAAAACAGAATATTTTTATAAAGTTATCTGTTTTATTAGACAATAATTATAATATATTATATTTTATTATGCATAGTATTTGCATAGTGTGACGCCCCCAAAATAGGTATACAACACCTATTTTGAGTCGCCAAATGCATGGTACAGAAAGAAAACTACAACTTCATTATTACAATTGTCGTGCAAAATACGACAACACATACTGTGAGTTTAAATACAATATTGTCTTCTAGACAATATCCATACCCAAATAAAGTTCTCATTATAATTATTGATGCACTATTCCACAAAATAGTAAGGACTACTAAAACAGTAATCCTGAATCATCACTCCATACCCCGGCTAATCCCTGCTAAATTCTCACCTCCTGAGAATAAAAATGGAACAAAAAGGAAAAGGGTGAGCTCAACTAGCCCAGTAAAGAATATTATGACTAAGATAATATACAACAAATTATCCTTGGCCTTCAACAGGGAAAAATCTAATAGAATACAATAGACAACAAGTTTTAGATCAACAACTGCAGCGGAAACAATAATTCATTAGAAGAGTTAAGTAGAGAATGAAATCTATTATCATCTATGAATTTAAAAGTCCATAATCAATATTTTATCCCTGTAACTTCAATCAATATACATCTTGCATCAAATATTCATCTTTGCACTACGGGCCAAAGATATTCATTTGTATCACCAGTTGGTCATGTTCATCTCAACACCTATTCATCTTTGCACTACGAGCCAAAGATATTCATCAGGTAATCATTCATCTTTGCACTACATGCCAAAGATATTCATCAAGTATCACCATTAAGGACTGAGGATGATGAAAAACATTTTAGAGAACGAATCCAGTGAGACAGAAGGACAAATATTAGGGATACGTATTTCGGTTTATCCAAATTCAATAATACTTCATAATAACCAAGTGTGAAGTAAAATTCAAAAATAAAGATCAAAACATGGATACAATCAAATATAGTAACCATAAAAGACATCTGGGACGAAATAGAGAAAATTTTATTTTTCAGTGAATAGTGTCGTATTTTGAATAGTGCCGTATACGTGAATAGTGTCGTATACATGAATAATAACCTCGACACAAAAAGGTAGAAATTCCACAATAAAATTCATAACAATATCTCAGCATAATGATATTGAAGAAAATAATATCCCTTACCTCAAAGAATCAGTACTTCGGAAGGAAATGTCAGAAGTGATGCTGAATGAAACTTGTACTGAACAGCAACTCTCAAAGTATCTAAATGCTCACAAAATACGCTCAATAATATAGAGAGAGAAAAAGAGAAAGCTTATGTTTCTGGTGTGATTTTCAATTCTAACTTAGCCCTCTATTTATAGGAAAATGTTAGCACGCCGAAACAGACTTGACCTGCTACCTGATAGCTTTACCTGCTACTATTGCCACCCACCACATTTGAAATAAAATTCAGCACATTTCTTCACCAACCACAAGTGGGGCCCACCCAATTCTAGAATTTTCCACCAAAATCATTTATAAACCTAATTTCCGAATCAGTCACTTCTTAAAATTTATAACAAATCATACGTACATTTTTAACGATTCAAAATTTGTGAATATATACCCAACTTATATATGTATAACATATCCAAAAATCACAACGATCCAATGGTCGGATTAAAAATTATAACTCACGCAATATATCGTAAAAATACTGATTTGATTTTTAATACCTCCATTCCGACAAAGATAATGATAAAACACCTCAATATTAAATCCTTCAATTATAACCACATAAAATAAATAAATCCATCATTTATATCCACATCAAATAAATATTTTCTTATCATATAAATTAATAATTAATTATTCACAAATAATATTACAGAATCACAATTATGACAACCACGTCATTCCCAGGAAAGAGGGGGCTTTTCAATAAGAATTTCTCTTTACTGGCGCGCAATTAGGTGACGAAACCTCTCCTTAGACAGAACTTTCTAGACATTGCCAATAATGCTATCTAATAATATTATTAAAATAATATGAATTATTTATCTGATAATGGAAAATACTGTGCAGTAACAATTATTGAAACAACAATAATATAAAATATCAACGCAGCAATTATTGAATCAATAAAATAAAATATTGAAAAGTAATTACTGTAACAATTATTGAGTAGTGCCTTCTTTTGTAAGAATCAATAATTCAAAAATACTGTGCAATACCGTGTGCTACAGTGCAACCACGCGTATTACTGTATTTTAACCACCGGGTATTCCAACAGTGTTAACGGTAACAACTACGCCGTTATTTATAAAAACTCAAACTTGTCGTTTTCTTCATCCGACAGTTATTCTGTTATAAGGCCCACGAATGGCTACGCCGTCGTACGAATATTCCCCGACCACATGAATATTCCACGACCAAACGAATATTCTCCGACAAAAATAAATATTTTATAACCACTTGTTTATTTTGTAAAATTTGCACATTTCACCCATAACCAAAGTATTATATCAAATTAACTCCTAATTATTTCAAGATAATAAATAGAGAAAATTTAATTTTATTCATAATAAGTTGGGGTTTTACAACATCCCCTCCTTATGAAATTTCGTCCTCGAAATTGACGTACGTACCTGGTGTTTCGAAAAGGTGAGGGTACCTCGCTTTCATTTTCGATTCTAACTCCCAGATCATTTCTTCAATAGCATGGTTCCTCCACAAAACCTTAACTTGTGGTATAACCTTGGTGTGCAGGACATGCTCTTTCCTATCCAAGATCTTAACAGGTACCTTCTCGTAAGTTAAATCTTTGGCTATCTCGTCTAGTTCTAACTCAATAATGTGATTTAGGTCTTTCACATATTTACGAAGCATAGATATGTGAAAAATATTATGAACACGAGGCATGCTTGGAGGTAACGCGAGTCTATAGTCCACATTTCCTACTCGGTCAAGAATCTGAAATGGACCAATAAATTGTGGATTGAGCTTTCCTCTCTTCCCGAATCTTGTAAATCCCTTCCATGGAGCAATACGCAACAGTACATGATTCCCAATACCAAATTCCACGTCCTTTCGATGAAGATCCGCATAAGTCTTTTGTTGATCATGTGCCGTTTGTATACGTTGTCGAATCGTTTGGATCTTTTCCGTAGTCATACTTACCAACTCTGGCCCCAACAATGTTGCTTCTCCTACCTCATCCCAGCATATTGGAGAATGACACTTTCGTCCATACAACGCCTCGAATGGAGCCATGCCTATACTTGCTTGATAATAGTTGTTGTAAGAGAATTCCACCAATGGTAAGTACTTATCCCAACTTTCTTTGAAATCAAGGACACAGAGTCTTAATAGATCTTCAAGAGTTTGAATAGTCCTCTCTGATTGTTCGTCTGTTTGAGGATGGTATGCCGAACTGAATCGTAAATTCGTGCCCATAACTTTCTACAAGCTAACTCAAAATCATGAAGTGAATCTTGGGTCACAATCTGAAACTATGCATACTGGCATGCCATGCAATCTCAAAATCTCATTCACATACATATGAGCAAGACGTTCCAGGGGATAAGTCTCACGTATAGGCAAGAAATGAGCAGACTTGGTTAATCTATCAACATTAACCCAAATCGCATCTATACCTTGAGAAACCTTGGGAAGACCCGTAACGAAATCCATAGTAATGTGTTCCCACTTCTATTTTTGAATCTCAAGTGGTTGCAATGGACCCTTTTGCATTTGATGCTCTGCCTTTACACGTTGACAGGTTAAACACCTTGAGATAAACTCCGCGATCTCTCTCTTCATATTGTTCCACCAAAATGTATGTCGAAGATCATGATACATTTTGGTACTCCCAGGACGGATTGCAAATGGTGTGTTGTGTGCCTCCATCATGATTCTATGCTTCAATTCAGAATTGTTAGGAACACAAAGTCTGGAGTTGACTCGAAGTATACCTTCTTCATCGATTCCTGCTTCTAGAATTGCACCTTCTTGTACTTTCTTCTTCATACGCATCAGCCCCAGTTCCGTAACTTGAACAGCTTTAACTTTATCGATTAAAGTTGGTTCTACTCGTATGTTTGATATCATCATGTGGGTACTTGGAGCCTTTAACTCTATCTGCATCCTTTGTAAGTCATACAAAATGGGCCTTTATGTTAACAACATTGCACTCATACCCGCATATGATCTTCTACTCAATGTGTCAGCTACAACGTTTGCTTTTCCAGGATGATATTGAATGTTATGGTCATAATCCTTCAAAAGCTCGAGCCAACGTCGTTGCCGCATATTGAGTTCTTTTTGGGTGAAGAAATATTTGAGGCTTTTATGATTCGTATAAATCTCCACTTTCTCTCCATACAGGTAGTATCTCCAGATTTTTAACGCAGAAACGACTGATGCCAACTCCAGATCATGAGTAGGATAATTCCTCTCATATTCTTTGAGTTGTCTCGAGGCATAGGCTATGACTTTCCCATGTTGCATGAGAACACATCTTAACCCTTTGCCTGAAGCATCCCTGTAGATAACAAATCCATCCGAACCAGATGATATTGTCAGAACAGGTGCCGAAATAAGTCTCCTCTTGAGCTCTTGGAAACTCTTCTCACATTCCTTGCTCCATACGAATTTTGCATCTTTCTGAGTCAGTTGAGTTAACAGAGTAGCAATTCGAGAAAATCCTTCCACGAATCTCATATAATAACCAGCTAAGCCCAAAAATCTACGCGCTTCGGTCACCGACTTTGATTGCTCCCAACTTTGTATTGCTTCAATCTTCGCCGGGTCAACAGATACTCCATGTTTTGATACCACGTACCCAAGGAATGCTACTTCCTTAAGCCAGAACTCGCATTTCTTCAGCTTGGCATATAGCTTGTTGTCACGAAGTCTTTGAAGTACCAGCTTCAAATGGTGCTCATGATCTTCACGGCTTTTGGAATAGATGAGGATGTCATCAATAAAGACAACAACGAACTGATTCAAATATTCCTTGAATACACGGTTCATCATATCCATGAAAGCAGAAAGAGCATTAGTCAATCCAAAAGACATGACTAAGAATTCATAATGCCCGTACCGAGTTATGAAGGCAGTCTTCGGAATATCCTCAGTTTTAATCTTCAGCTGATGATATCCAGAATGAAGATCGATCTTTGAAAAGTATTGTGCTCCTTGCAACTAGTCAAACAGGTCATCAATGCGAGGTAGCGGATACCTATTCTTGATGGTGACATGGTTTAATTCCTGGTAGTCAATATAAAGTCGCATACTCCCGTCTTTCTTCTTTACAAATAAAATAAGAGCACCCCAAGGAGATGTACTAGGACGAATGAAACCGATATCTAACAATTCCTGTAGTTGGACTTTTAACTCCTGAAGTTCAATAGGAGCCATTCGATATGGGGTTTTAGAAATGGGCTTTGTACCTGGTTCAAGATCAATAAAGAATTCAACTTCTCGTTCTGGGGCTAGACCAGGAAGTTCTTCCAGAAATACGTCAGGAAATTCATTAACAACAGGAATATTATTCAAATTGGACGTGTTTTTGTTCAAGACCATAATATGGGCTAAGAAAGCTTGACATCCGTTTTTCAATAAACGAATAGCTTTATGGCTTGATATGATAGTGACTGATTTTAGTGGTTTAGTTGCTTGTATTCGTATAACAGGTTGGTTAGGAATATGAAAACTAACAACCTTACGAAACAATCAATTTTGGCATGATGAGTGGTTAACTAATCAATCCCTAAAATCACATCAAATGCAAGTATCTTTAAAGAAATAAGATCAATAGGTAATGTGATTGTGCCAACTTGGATCAAGCAAGATTTATAAACTGTAGATGTAACAAAGGTTTCACCCAACGGAGTTTCAACAGATAAGTTAAAGTCCAATTTCTCCGAAGTCAAGTTTAAACGTTGAGCACAAGCAGGAGAGATAAAAGAATGGGTAGAACCGGTATCTAGTAAGATATAAACTTTGTAAGAGTTCAAGATTAGCTTACTCGTGATCACCTCGTTTGGGTTTCTCGCGTTTTGGCCAGTCATGACAAACGCCCTTCCTTAAACCACCCGACTTGGTTTTGTTCGTAGTCGCCTTTGGTGTTGCCGTCCTAGTTGGACTTGACTTCGCTACCAGACGAAATCGAGCTATGTGACCGTATTTTCCATAATTGAAACACACCTTGGAAGGCTGTGAACAATTTGGACTTATGTGTCCCTCCTCTCCGCATCTGTAGCATCTAACTGGCGGTTCATGAATTGGTTACTATTCAGTCCATTCTTCAATAAATAGAAGCTCAATCCTTCATTATTTCTTACGAATTCACTGAAACTCTAGAGAGAGAAACTGTAGAGAGAATTATTCTTCTATCTTGAGCGTATTTCTTTAGCGTTTAAGAAATCATTGAGTGTAGTACAAGTTTCTTCAAGTATATCCCCACCCTACCGTCGGAGTACTATTCTTTATAAAGTAAGGGGTATTATTTTTTTTCATATTCATGAAGAGAACTTCTGTTATTCCATTCTTTATTATTCCGTTGGAATAACCTGTATATGCGGTCTACCCTATACTTGGTGATTTCTGTTGTTATTCCATTCTTTATTATTCTGTTGGAACATCCTGTCTGTGTGTTTTACGCCGGACCTAGTTCCGTCTTTATTATTTTGTTGGAATATCATGTATGTGCGTTTTACATCGGACCTGGTTCCGTCTTTATTATTCTGTTGGAATATCCTGTCTGTGCATTTTACGTCGGACCTGATTTCGTTATTTATTATTCTATTGGAATAACCTGTCTATGCGAAGTACCGCATGCATGGTAATTTTTGTTGTTATTCCATTCTTTATTATTCTGTTAGAATATCCTGTCGGTGCGTATTACGCCTGACCTGGTTCCGTTATTTATTATTCTGTTGGAATAACATGTCTATGTGAAGTACCGCATGCATGGTGATTTCTTTTGTTATTTCATTCTTTATTATACTCAGTTGGTTAAAGTTTTGACTTTTATACTCCATGAAATTGGTGGAATATCCTTGATATTTGCGCTTCATCCAGTATCTTTTAGTGGAAATATTCTTCTGAGCATTCTTAAATTTTACTCTACAAAGAAGTATCATGTTGACAATTTGGACGTTATTAGTTCCTGAATAAATTAATTCTTGAACTTGTTTTATTGAATTCTTATATCATTGTCATCGTCCTCATATTTATATTTTGTTGAAAGTCATCTGTGGCCTGTAGTGCATAGATGGAATTGGTATGATTATGACCAGGGATTATTCGGTGTAATCATGACCATAATATTACAAATAATGTGGTAAAAGTCCTCATTGGACCGTAGTGCATTGATGGACAGTTGTTGGCATGATCATGATCATTAATGAATACACGAATATCCTTGGCCCGTAGTGCATGGATAATTTGTGGTTGTGATACTTATGAATATCATTGGCCGTAGTGCAGGGATGAGGTGAATTAT
Organism: Panax japonicus; assembly: GCA_020205505.1. Taxonomy (NCBI): domain Eukaryota; kingdom Viridiplantae; phylum Streptophyta; class Magnoliopsida; order Apiales; family Araliaceae; genus Panax; species Panax japonicus. The sequence continues at coordinate 73,508,903 of CM035092.1, read as the reverse complement.
TTATTAAGTTGAGTCTCAGCGATAAAAGTGATAAAAAAAACCTTTTAAATCATAAAAGATAGTAGAATTTATTCTCTACTTGACTCTTTTAATGGATTGCATGTTCCGCTGCAGTTAAACTTGATGTCTATTGTATTTTATCAGTTTAACACTGTTGAAAACTAATGATAATTTATTCTGCATTATCTTAGTCATAATATTTCTTACTTGGCTAGTTGAGGTCACCCTTTCTTTCATTGTTCTCTTCAGGAAATGAGAACGTAGTCGGGACTAGTCGGGGAACGGAGTGACGGTCCTGATGATAGTATTAGTAATCCTCACTATTCTATTAAATAGTGTGACAATAAATGTAATGAGGACTTATTCTGAGAGTGAATATTGTCTAGAAGACAATATTTGTATTAAAACTCACATCTTTCTTGTTGTATATTAAAGATTGTATTTGTATTCTGTACCATGTTTTTGGTGACTCAGAATAGGTGATGTATACCTATTTTGGTGGCGCCACAGTTGGTATCAAAGCTTAGGGATATGATCCCTGGCTAAGATGTGAGACAAGAACTAGGAGGGGAGAGACGGGGAATTCCTTCGCTAGTAGGACCTACTTAAGTTTACTTGGTATTTAATTGGTCGGTCAGAGTATAGGGATAATATGTGATATGTTAATTAACCCTTGTTTTGTGGCAGTATTTGAAAATGGCATCCGAGAATGTTGAGAACATCAATGGAGCACAGAAGACCGTTGAGTCTCCGCATATCAATAACCAAGACAATGTGCATTAGGAAGGCGATAATCCTCATGCAAACAACAACACTGAACAAATGATGAACGATGGAATGTTCCGAGGCTTCATGAAATTCATACAACATCAGGCGAGAGCGGCTCCTGTCCAAAATACAGGTGGAAACACTGGCAACTCTCGGACGGTCACCGCCAAATAGTTCAAGGAGCTGGGACCACCAGAGTTTTTTGGAGAGCCAAAACCACTTAAGGCGGAGACGTGGATAAAATAGATCAACAAGATATTTGATGTCTTGGGTTGCTCCGAGGAGCAAAAGGTTCCCTTTGCCACCTTCATGTTGCGGGCAGAGGGAAATTACTGGTGGGAATCTGTAAAACGTACTCAACCTGCCGCACTGAAGATGTCTTGGGAAAAGTTTCAAGAACTGTTCAACGACAAGTACTTTCCCGAAAGTATTCGTCACATGAAAAAGGTAGAGTTCAATAAACTGGAGCAAAACAACATGACCGTGTCGCAGTACGAAGCCAAGTTTACCGAGCTGTCCTGGTTTGCGTCCCATTTGGTTAATAATGAAGAAAGAATGACGCGAATATTTTTAAGAGGTTTGAAACCCGAGATACGTCAATATCTTATCTCTCATAAACTGTGTTTATATTCAGATGTTGTTAATAGGTCTCAATTATTGGAGCGCGATAATGAGTCAGCCCAACTAAAAGAGAGCAGCCGACAAAATGATAATATCAGTGATAACAGTCATCGAAGCGGTGACAATAAGCGTGGAGGGAATCAACATGCCAGAAATGGTAACCACTTCGGTGGTAATCATGGCCAAAGTAATAAGAATGGACATTTCAAGAAAAGAAGATTCAACAATGATGGAAAGACGTCAGCATCAGCACCTGTTGTTAAGGAAGGAGAACGACCACCTATCATATGCTTCAAATGAGGAGGGGAGGGATACATCAGTCCAAACTGTGCGATGTCATCCAAAGAATGTTATAATTATGGAAGAGAAGGTCACCTAGCCCAATTTTGTCGTTTCACCGAAGACAATTTCAGCTAGGATGGAGGCACCAAAGGACGCCCCAGAAAAGTCAAAACTAGTAGTGCAAGGGAGAGCATTTGTCGTGACCTCCCAGAAAGCAAAGAACCCGAATGAGGTCATCATGGGTAAGCTTATCATAAACTCTAGTGAAGTATATACCTTATTTGATACCAGATCTACCCATTCCTTTATTTCTCTTACTTGCACTCAACGTTTAAATTTGACTTCGGAGAAATTGGACTTTGACTTATCTATTGAAACTCCGTTGGGAGAAACCTTCATTACATCCACTGTTTATAAGTCTTGTTTGGTTCAAATCGGTACCCTCACATTACCTGTTGATCGTATTTCATTGAAAATACTTGTATTTGACGTAATTCTAGGGATTGATTGGTTAACTACTCATCATACAAAAATTAATTATTTTCGTAAGGTTGTTAGCTTTTCATATTCCTAACCAACCTATTATGCAAATTCAAGCAACCAAACCATTAAAATAAATCACTATCATTTCAAGCCATAAAGCCATTTGTTTATTGAAAAATGGTTGTCAAGCTTTCTTAGCTCATGTCACGGATCTAAACAAAAATACGTCAGTTTTGAATGATATTTCTATTGTTAATGAATTTCCTGATGTATTCCCTGAAGAACTTCCTAGCCTACCCTCAGAGCGTGAAATTGAATTTTGTATCGACCTTGAACCTGGTACAAAACCCATTTCCAAAGCCCCATATCGAATGGCTCCTATTGAACTTCAGGAGTTAAAGACCCAACTGCAGGAATTGTTAGACATTTGCTTTATTCGTCCTAGTACTTCTCCTTAGGGTGCTCCTGTTCTATTCGTGAAGATGAAATATGGGAGTATGTGACTTTGTATTGATTATCGGGAGTTGAGTCATGTCACCATCAAAAATAGGTACCCATTGCCACGTATTGATGACCTGTTTGACCAGTTGCAAGGTGTCAAATTCTTTTCAAAGATTGATCTTCGTTCCGGATATCACCAATTGAAGATTAGAATCGATGACATTCTAAAGACGGCTTTCAGAACTCGGTACGGGCATTATGAATTCCTAGTCATGTCTTTTGGGTTGACTAATGCTCCTGCTGCCTTCATGGATATGATGAATCGAGTATTCAAGGAATATTTGGATCACTTTGTGGTCGTCTTCATTGATGACATCCTTATTTATTCCAAAAGTCGTGAAGATCATGAGCAACACTTGAGGTTGATACTCCAAAAGCTTTGTGAATATAAGCTTTATGCCAAGTTGAAGAAATGCGAGTTCTGGCTTGAGTAGGGGTAATCATTCGATTATAACCGAACCGAATAAGCTATTCGGTTATAACCGAAAACCGAAATAGTGATATTTCTACTATCCGAACTACTAACCGAAATTTGAAAATAACCGAATTACCGAATACCGAATTACCGAATTATAATTTCGGGTATTCGGGTAAAAACCGAACCAACATTCAACATAAATTAATTGTTAACTCATAACTGTCCAACAAATTAACTGTTAACTTAACTGTCCAACAAATTACCTATCCAGCAGCAAAATAACTTAAAACAAGCCAACAAAGTAAATGTCCTTAAAACCTTAACAAAGTTTATGACTTGAACAAAGCAGCTAGCAGCAAAATAACTCAGCAGTTGTGCTTGTGCAACAACCAAGAGCCCAAGAGGCCAAGAGCCCAAGACTCAAGAGCCAACAACCAACAGTACAACAACATACAATAATAAGTTAGCAACAGCCACAGCCAACAACAACATGCAACACAAGATCCTGTACATCACATGCCCAAACAGAAAAAGGGAATTAGGGAAGAAGTATATAATAAGATCCAACAACCCAATTACGAGTGCAGCACAATCAAAAAATCTTCAAAACATCAGATAATTTGGGATGGAATGAGTAGGTTGTATGAACTGAAAATACCCCACAAACAAATTTAGAAGAATATAATCTGTGAATTTCTTGACATCCTATTTGAGTATAAGCATTTGTTGCTGTGCAAAATCAAATTGCATTTGTTGCTGACATCCTTCAGTTATGAAATTCAGGGAAAGCAACATAATCAGTGGACTCCATTCAGCCGCTAGTGAAATACCATAAACATTCACTGATGTGCAAAATCAAATTAACAAGTGAATAACAAGAACAAGTAAACGTTCAAGCAAATTTAGTAGCAAAGCAGTTATATTGAAGCTAGAAGCACGGGATCTTTGCCTTTAATACATGGCTCCCACGCTCCTAGTCCTAGATGCAGCCTTAGCCTAATTTTTCTCTGAAAATTTAGGTGGTTCAGCTTGAGACCAATCAAATAAGGCCCAAAAAAATAGTAAATCAAATGCAATAATGCATTCAGCAATAGCCAAAATTAGCATGCCTAACTAAAAATCCCAAAAGCAACAAATCAAGTAATAGCAATTTAGCAATCCAACAAAATCACCTACTTACAGAAGTAACAGAACACAAATATAAGCATGTAAGAGAGTTGGAACTACTAAGAGAGTCGAAGGGGGAGAGGCCGTCGGCCGAGTCGCGTACTCGCATTTTTCAGACAATGAGAACCGAGAGGCGGAGGCTGGAGATTGAGAGTTTGAGACGGAGAGAGCCGGAGACTGAGAGGATGTGAGATCTAGACTTCGAGTAGTCGACAGTCCGCAGTCGAGACTCGAGTCGAGAGGCAAGATTGAAGAGGCTGGGAGCGAGCTAGGGCTAAATGGAATGGGAGAAGGAGAACTGAATGTCTGGTAGTCAGTACAGATACTTAGATAGTATGTAATATTATAAATTTAATTTTTTAGTATTAAGGTTCGGTTATTCGGTTTATCTGAATAACCTGTTTATGAAAACCGGGACCGAAACCGAATATTGAGTAATAATTCGGTTAAAACCGAAATTGTAAAAAAACCAAAATAATTCGATTAAAATAATTCGGTTCGGTTCGGTAATTCAGTTTTATCCGTTTTTTGCTCACTCCTAGGCTTGAGGAAGTAGCATTTCTTGGGCACGTGGTATCAAGTCATGGAATATTTGTTGACCCAGCAAAGATTAAAGCTATTCAAAGCTGGGAGCAACCTAAATCAGTGACCGAAGTACGTAGCTTTCTCGACTTAGCTGGTTATTATCGGAGATTCGTAGAAGGGTTTTCTCGAATCACTACTCCCTTAACTTAGCTGACTCGAAAAGATACAAAATTCGATTGGAGCGAGGAATGTGAGAAGAGTTTTCAAGAACTCAAGAGAAGACTCATTTCAGCACCTGTTCTGACAATACCATCCGGCTCAGAGGGATTTGTCATCTACAGTGTTGCTTCAGGCAAAGGGTTCGGATGTGTTCTCATGCAACAGGGGAAAGTCATAGCCTATGCCTCTCGACAACTCAAAGAATATGAGAGGAATTATCCTACTTATGATGTAGAGTTGGGAGCTGTTGTCTTCGCACTTAAAATTTGGAGGCATTACTTGTATGGGGAGAAAGTGGAGATCTTTACGGATCATAAAAGCCTCAAATATTTCTTCACTTAAAAGGAACTAAACATGCGACAGAGATGTTGGCTTGAACTGTTGAAAGATTATGATCATACCATCCAATACCATCCTGGAAAAGCGAACGTGATAGCTGACGCATTGAGTAGAAGATCATATGCGGGTACGAGTGCGATATTGTCAACGCAAAGGCCCATTTTGTATGACTTGTAAAGGATGGAGATAGAGATAAAGACTCCAGGGACCCAAGTGATGATGGCGAATATACGAGTGGAACTGACTTTAATCGATAAAGTTAAAGCTGCTCAAGCTACAGACCTAGAGCTGATGCATATGAGGAATAAAGTACAAGAAGGTGCTATGCCGGAAGCAAGAATCGATGAAGAAGGAATACTTCGAGTCAATTCCAGACTTTGTGTTCCTAACGACCCTGAGTTAAAGTATAAAATCATGATGGAGGTGCACAACACACTGTTTGCAATCCATCCTGGGAGTACTAAAATATATCATGATCTTCGACATACATTTTGGTGGGGCAATATGAAGAGAGAGATAGCGCTGTTTATCTCAAGGTGTCTAACATGTCAACGAGTCAAGGCGGAGCATCAAGTACCAAAAGGTCCATTGCAACCACCTAAAATTCCAAAATGGAAGTTGGAGCACATTACCATGGATTTCGTTACTGGTCTTCCCAAGGTTTCTCAAGGCATAGATGCAATTTGGGTCATTGTTGATAGATTGACCAAGTCTGCTCATTTCTTACCTATACGAGAAACTTATACACTTGAACGTCTTGCTCGTATGTACATAAACGAGGTTATAAGATTGCATGGTATGCCAGTATCCATAGTTTCTGATCGAGACCCAAGATTCACTTCACGATTTTGGGTTAGTTTACAAAAAGCTATGGGCACGGATTTACGATTTAGTTCGGCATATCATCCTCAAACGGACGGACAATCAGAGAGGACTATTCAAACTCTTGAAGATTTATTAAGACTCCGTGTCCTTGAATTCAAGGGAAGCTAGGACAAGTTCTTACCATTGGTGGAGTTTTCCTACAACAACAGTTATCAAACAAGCATTGGCATGGCTCCATTCGAAGCGTTGTATGAAAGAAAGTGTCGTTCTCCAGTATGCTGGGATGAGGTGGGTGAAGCAACGTTGTTGGGACTGGAGTTGGTACGTATGACTACAGAAAAGATTCAAACGATCCGACAACGTATAAAAACCTTACAAGACCGAAAAAAGAGTTATGCTGATCTTCATCAAAAGGACATGGAATTCGATATTGGAGATCATGTGTTGTTACGTGTTGCTCCATGAAAAGGAGTTACGAGATTTGGAAAGAGAGGAAAGCTCAATCCTCGATTCATTGGACCATTTTTAATCCTCGATCGAGTAGGGACTGTAGCCTAAAGACTCGCTTTACCGCTAAGTATGTCTCGTGTTCATAACGTTTTTCATATATCCATGTTACGTAAATATGTGAAAGCCCGAACCACATTATTGAGTTAGAACCGGACGAAATAGCGGAAGATTTAACGTATAAAGAGGTTCTTGTTCAAATCCCGGATAAAAAGGAACATATTCTACGCTACAAGGTTATACCTCAAGTCAAAGTTTTATGGAGGAACAACGATGTTGAGGAAATGACCTGGGAGTTAGAATCTGAAATAAAATCAAGGTATCCTTACCTCTTCGATATACCAGGTACGTACCCTAATTTCGAGGGCGAAATTTCATAAGAAGAGGAGATTGTAAGACCCCAACTTTTATGAATAAATATGAATTTTCTATAATTATCATTTTTGAATGAATTTGATATAATGTTATAGTTGTGGGTAATATTTATAAATTTTTCAAAGTATGTAAGTTGTTATATAATATTCGATTGGTCGAGGAATATTCGTTTTAATAGGGAATATTCGTACGACGGCACAATCATTGGTGGACCCCACAACAGAATTATTGTCGGATTAAAGAAATGACAAAAAAATATTTTATGAAAATAACGGCAGAAGTTTTACCGTTAACTGTTGAAACACCCAGTGTTAAAAGTACAGAAATACGTGTAGTTGCATAATAGCACACGGTATTGATTATTGATGCTTACGTGAGAAGTTATTCAGTTTTATTCAATTATTATCAATATTTTATATATTATTAAATCAATAATTGAGATGACAGAGTTATTAATATTATTATTTACGTTATTAACGATGTCTAGAAGTTATGCCAAGGAGAGGTTTGGTCACCTAATTGAGCGCCAATAGAGAGAAATCCTTATTGAAAAGTCCCCCTCTTTCCTGGGAACGACCTGGTCGATTAATAGTGTGAATAATAATAATTATGATGAAGTTTTGTTTTATTAGTATTATTAATGTAATAAAATAGAAAAGCTTTTTATATAAAACAGAATACTTTTATAAAGTTATTCGTTTTATTAGGCTAATAGTAAAATCTTTTTATATAAAACAGAATACTTTTATAAAGTTATCTGTTTTATTAAACAGTAATTAGAATATATTATATTTTATTATGCATAGTGTCTGCATAGTGTTTGCATAGTAAAATATTTTTAAAAGTTATTCGTTTTATTAGATTATAAATAGAATATATTATATTTTATTGTAAACCAATCTGGACCGTCCGTTTAAAGTAAATCGATCTGGACCGTTCATAGATTGGTTACTATTCAGTCCATTTTTTTATAAATAGAAGCTCATTCCTTCATTATTTTTTACAAATTCACTGAAACTGTAGAGAGAGAAACTGTAGAGAGAATTATTCTTCTATCTTGAGCGTATTTCTTTAGCGTTTAAGAAATATTTGAGCGTAGTGCAAGTTTCTTCAAGTATATCCCCGCCCTACCGTCGGAGTACTCTTCTTTATAAGGTAAGGGGTATTATTTTTTTTCATATTCATGAAGAGAACTTCTGTTATTCCATTATTTATTATTCTGTTAGAATAACCTATATACGCGGTTTACCATATACTTGGTGATTTCTGTTGTTATTCAATTCTTTATTATTCCATTGGAACATCATGTTTGTGCATTTTACTCAGGACCTGGTTCCGTCTTTATTATTCTGTTGGAATATCCTGTCTGTGTATTTTACGTCAGACCTGGTTCCGTCTTTATTATTCTGTTAGAATATCCTGTCTGTGCATTTTACGTCGGACCTGATTCCGTTATTTATTATTCTGTTGGAATAACTTGTCTATGCGAAGTACCGCATGCATGGTGATTTCTATTGTTATTCTATTCTTTATTATTCTGTTGGAATATCATGTCGGTGCGTATTACGCCTGACCTGGTTTCGTTATTTATTATTCTGTTGGAATAACCTGTCTATGTGAAGTACCGCATGCATGGTGATTTTTTTGTTATTTCATTCTTTATTATACTCAGTTGGTTAAAGTTTTGATTTCTATACTCCATGAAATTGGTGGAATATCCTTGATATTTGCGCTTCATCCAGTATCTTTTAGTGGAAATATTCTTCTGAGCATTCTTAAATTTTACTCTACAAAGAAGTATCATGTTGACAATTTGGACGTTATTAGTTCCTGAATAAATAAATTCTTGAACTTATTTTATTGAATTCTTATATTATTGTCATCATCCTCATATTTATATTTTGTTGAAAGTCATATATGGCCTGTAGTGCATAGATGGACTTGGTATGATTATGACCAGGGATTATTCGGTGTAATCATGACCGTAATGTTACAAATGATATGGTAAAAGTCTTCATTGGCTCGTAGTGCATTGATGGATAGTTGTTGGCATAATCATGACCATTGATGAATACACGAATATCCTTTACACGTAGTGCATGGATAATTTGTGGTTGTGATACTTATGAATATCTTTGGCCGTAGTGCAGGGATGAGGTGAATTATTTATTAAGCTGAGTCGCAGCGATAAAAGTGATAAAAAAACATTTTAAATAAAAAAAGATAGTAGATTTTATTCTCTACTCGACTCTTTTAATGGATTGCATGTTCCGCTGCAATTAAACTTGATGTCTATTGTATTTTATCAGTTTAACACTGTTGAAAACTAATGATAATTTATTCTGCATTATCTTAGTCATAATATTTCTTAATGGGCTAGTTGAGCTCACCATTTCTTTTACTATTCTCTTCAGGAAATGAGAACGTAGCCGGGACTAGTCGGGGAACGGAGTGACGGTCCAGATGATAGTATTAGTAGTCCTCACTATTCTGTTAAATAATGTGATAATAAATGTAATGAGGACTTATTCTGAGAGTTGATATTGTCTAGAAGACAATATTTGTATTAAAACTCACAGCTTTCTTGTTGTATATTAAAGATTGTATTTGTATTCTGTACCATGTTTTTGGCGACTCAGAATAGGTGATGTATACCTATTTTGGGGGCGTCACATCTTGCATCTGCCTCTGAATTCTCTTTGTATCCACATGTAAAAACTCAGACTCTTATCAAATCATAAATACAATCCCAATAAAATCAATTTAACCAAATATTATTACCACATGTGTATATATATACACAGATATATAAAGAGATTGGGGAAAATATGGACCTTGTGGAGGCGATCGAGAGTAAAGAAGGAAGTTCAGATACATAAGTTGTTGAGACTCGTTGGCAAGAGGGAGGAAATCTACAGCAATACAATTTACTTCATTTGTTGTTGTTGTTAATTGGAGATTTGGATTCCATTGTTATATCTAATGTTGAATTTTGAAACTCAATTCAATATTTTAAGTACTCGAATATTAGAATTTTTATAGATTTTAGAAAGAGAAAATACGTAGATCTATTTGATCTAGAAAAAGGGGAGAAGTCAGAAGAGAGAGATGGGAGGAAGGAAAAGAGAGAATAAATTAGATTTATTTATTTTTCTTTTTCTTTTTCACGTTCACGTATGATAAAAACTACAACAATTTAATAGTCGTGAGACAAAGATAAAAGAATGACACAAATTCAAAATAATAATTAGTTTATAAGGATAATTTAAAAAAAATAAAAGTTTAATAGTATAATCAACAAAACACGTTAACTACCGTGGATAATTTATTAATTTGTTGATAAAAAATGAACATCTGTTTAATTTTTTAACGGAATATCATAATATTAAAATAATAATTAATTTATTAGAGTAATTTAAAAAATTAAAAGTTGAATGATAAAATCAATAAAACGTACCAGATAATTAATTAATTTTACCAATTATATTTAAATTCGAATATACATTAACAAAATTTGAATAAGTTACTATTGGAGTGGAGTCGAAATTATTTTGACCATGAATATCGGATCCGATTAATATGAAATTTATTTTTTGATAAATTGGTTAATTGATCAATAAAATATTGATGCACATTAAGTGTCGTCTGGGTATTAGCATTCTATTGATCAATTGATCAACTTATCCAAAAATAAACTTTATACTATCCACTTCCGTCAATACCAATAGCCTAGAGCTTTGCTGGCAGAGATGCTTCCCACGCACTACATAGAAAGCTGCGCAGCGTGAGCGCGTGAGAAGTAGTAGAAAATACTCCTAGTAATAGTAGCTGCAGATCGCATTACTAGGCCTGTGCTCGTCTCTGGTCTTTTCCCCTACTGATTAGTTAATAATTTATTGACACGTGTACGGATCAGTATAAAAGTGCTGATGTGTCTAATTTGGTATTTGGAATAATAATATCCCAGTAAAAAATATGGGGGAAAACATATATTATTCGCAGCAGAAAAAAGAATATTCTTAATATTCTTACTACTAATACTTATGACATACTAATACTCATAATTAATTTTAAAAAACTTTTTTTATATTTTGAAATAGAGTAGGTACGTACAATATTTGATACACAAATCAAGTTTACATTATATTGTAAAAATTACTTGAAAATATTGTTAGTTTTCTATATTACTAAATAAAGGAGATGATAGAAAATAATCGCTCGTGTCACCTTTATAAATTTGATTTTGTTACGATGTAATTTGTCTTATTATTTTTTTAATTCTAAAATTTAATTAAATTCTTAATATATTTTTTTATGATAATTACACGCGTAACGCGTCTGCACTTACGGGTATGGGTTTAGGTAGGGAGTCATAGAGGTAAGTTAGTTCTTCACATGGGTTGTAAGAATGAGGTGGTCCATGCATACATACAGCTTCATGTGTTTGTTTTGTGGCACCGTCTTCATTTTATTTATGGAGAAATTGACCATGACCATGACCAGGATCACCCGGTAAACCCATTGGGTTGGGTCCAATCTCTCAGCTAGGCTGACAATGACCACTAGTGGTATATATGAATACAAGTATAAAGCCAGGAAAAGGCAAAGAGATGAACAAGAGATATTCATCCACTAGCTAAGAAATGTACCTAATAACTGTTTGATCAAATTATCAATAGGATAATGATGATATTTTTATTCCATTTCACAAGTGCATTTAGACTCCAAGTTCCATTCCAATGGTTCTACATGCCAGTTTCAGGATACCAACAGTCATGAACTTAATAGGGTTCTTTACCTTTCTTTACTGTTTACCTGTTTTTGGTGCAATCGCACAGACGTATGTTAGCTTTTTTGTACATAGTAGGCTCAGAAAATTTCTGTAATTGAATATCTTATGCATTACAAAATACCCTGATTATTGCATTACAAAAAGGCTGGTTGGATATATTTGGATCAGTCAGTCAACTTCCAGCACAATTTTACCAATTATTTTCCTCTTATCTTTGGCCTCATGGGCCTCTCTCACTTGTGTAATTGAAAAAGTTTTCTCCACAGGTACCTTCAACACGCCGGCCTCAGATAACCTGCCAATCTCATCTAAACCTTCGGCATCAGCTCTCATGTATGTCCACCAGTATTCTGTAACATAATAAAATCTAAGGCATTAATTGGCCGTCGAATCAACCAGAATTGAAATGTGATGTCATAATTATGCAGCAATTATATATTATTAATTAAAGCATGATAAATCATAACCAAATTCGTATTTGTATGCAGCTAAGGCTCAAAATATTAAAAAAAAAATGTTGTCTGTTTCCAGTTGGCAATTGATGATGGGAGTGAAACTGAAGAGATTATCCACCTATTTACCATCTTGACCAGCAAACAAAATCAAATTCAAATGCTATATTCACTTCACAAAACCTCTTCCGATCTCCCTCTTGGAAAAATTATAACAAAAAGGAAAAGATGGTCAAGGTTTTAATGTTACAGAGCCTACAACAAGGAGGTGATTTCAACAGTGAACAGAAGAAGCATCCATTATTGGCTGCATTTATCAGCTATAGTAGACAATTCCCCTTATCGGTCACATCAAACGTCAATTACTAGGAGAGGTCCAAGAGGAAAGATGAGAAAAGATCGTATATTGACTGCTTCCCTAATTTCTCACTCTGTTACCCATTTTCTTTAGATTTTCCAAACCACCGAATCCCCCTATGACGAACCTGATTCCGTGCTTCTTAGACTGACCTTCATTTAAAATACTTTTGTAGTAGTACAGAAAATTTTTGACGTAAACATTACTTTAACTGCAGATAGTGATTCATATCATCTTATTTATTATAGATAATCTCATTGAAAGATGCTGCCACAATTATTGGTTAATCCATGAGATTCTTGGCATTTGAACACCTTCAAAGGTTATACCATGCCTTGAGCCCACAACTTGAACCAAAGGCAGTACCCATACATAGCCAATAGCTAGGTTCTCAATTGTCTACCAAATAGTAAGAAGGCAGTGCACACATGATTGCATTGTTCCTGCTCTCTTATCTCTCCTTATCATGGATGCTGGATATTGTTCTGTTCATAAACCAGTTACCTAATACCATTAAGACTTAATATAATTCATGACGGGGAAATTAATCCACTATTCCATTTATCTTGAAAGGAAACTACATTCATTTATCATTTTCATTAATGATTAATAACCTAATTGAATTATGACGATGTAAAAATATTTAAGTAACAATCCATTTAAACTCTGATAAAGAAAGTTAAGTACCTATTCCATGAGAGTATCAATATTCCAGCTGTTTCTTCACTAAAATGGCCGTAGCCATAGGAAGGCCAATAGCTACTCCATACCTATCAGTCAATGATGCAGCTTCCCCCTATAACAAAAAAATGCCAAATTATCGTATCATTATTGGAATATAAGGAGAGGAAACGTCTTTAAGATTCTTTTTTTTTTTGCTAAGTTTGGTTTGTATAGATGAGACCAAAATATACATTGGCAAATGGGCATACCCCAGACTATAGGTAGGTCATCTCAAGACATGCCAGGAGAGGAACTAACTATAGTTGTTGTGTGAAGAAACACAATTTACAATATCCAGTTGCAATAATTATTACAAAAATTAGTAGCCTTAATGAAGAAATTTGACGTAGAAAGCCTAGATTTAACAATGTTGACCATCTCCTTGGCAAAATTTTGTCTTAAGATTCTTTGTTAGTAAAAAGATTTCATTATTTCAACAAGCATTCTCTCATACCTGCAATGTCATATAGTGCCCACCTCTCTTCAAGAGACTAATGGCTACTCTTTCTGTCTCTGGTACACCAATTGTGTCCAATACAGCATCAAATTGCCCTTTTATGGCTACTTCAAGATCCTGTCAATTAGGAGGAAAAAAACACATCTTATCAGGAAGAGGTAAGATATGACTCCAGCAACACCCAACACAGTCAACTGGCGTAGTTTAACAGTGTTTGGTCAAAACTGCAATCAGATGTCCCACAGAGCAACAAAATAACTCATGTCTTTACCTCAGCAGTATAATCAACAGCCTGCTCAACACCAGCTGCCAAAAGCCGATCTATACTTTCATCACCACATGTAGTTGATACATGGCAGCCTGCAGCCACTGCAAGCTGAATTGCGGCGAAACCTACAGCTCCTCCTCCACCCACCACTAGCACCCTTTGCCTGTGGTTGAGGAAACACTCATGTAAATAAAGCACAGAAGTTCAGAATATTCTATCAAACATTCAACTAGTCAAATCATAACACAGCCCTTTGGGATCATTACTAGAATTTCCTATTAGCACTCACTGTTTTAGGCCATACATCCGTATTACTGATTTGGTAAAATTCAACAAAATTTTCAAAGCACCAAATTAGTGTAATGTACATGAATTTTTTTTAAAATATGCATACTATAGGAGGATTTTTAGGAAACTAAAAACATTACTTATCGGTCAGAGAATCAAGAGAATAAAGTGATTGAGTTGATAGATTCAATTTTCTCGCAGAACTGTTTCAAAATTGCCCTTCACTATTAAGATATTCGACAGTAGAATAATCAGAATTATATGTATATATATAGAAAAGTTTGTTTGCACACCCCATACAATAAAGGGTAACCACACTTCAGTTTTCAAAGTCCCCCCCACCCACCTATTTTGTCCAGTATGTGGAAGGTTGTTTTTGGAAGTATGTTGTGTGTGGGTGTGGGTGGGGGTGGAGGCACGTTTTCCAAACTTATTCTCTTCATCTATCAACCAGGATGCGAAGGTTGCTGATGGGCAAGTGTTCTGGCAACCGAAAAGAAAACTTTCGGAGACTTTTTTAGGACTGGGAGTTAGAAGGTAGATCAGCTGCTGATCGTTATGAGGGAGTTTGACCAGTTATATGATTGTGTGGGCGGTGGGAAGGAAAAAGCTACAAAAGGTTTTCTATCAAATCTTACTATAGGAGCCTTTTGTTATTTGAGTGGTTGGCCTTTCCCGTGTCAGAGTATTTGGACGTCGGGGTGCCATACAAGGTGGCTTTATTCACTTGGACAGCACAGCTTGGTAGTGTCTTAAGACAAGATTCTCTATTTCTAGTCAAGCAGGAATACATGTGCAAGAAGGATTGGGAGTTAGCTTATCATTTGTTATTAACTGCGAGTTTGTTACCCTTTTATCGTCTACAGTATTCTCTCTTTGAAGGGGGTGACGTGGGTGATGCCTTTTTCGGTGGAAGAATTTTTGGATGCTTGGAAGGGGTTAGAGTTACAAAGAAGAGGCGAGTTAGTTAGGACTTGGGAGACGATCCCTTATTGCTCATGGGTGCTTTGGAGCAAACGTAGAGTTGTAGATATTTCGAGGAAAGGGAGCGGTCTTTTGTGCATATATTGTCACACTATCAATGTTATAAAAGGCGCTAGGCGGGAGGCGAGCGACGGGCGGCCGAGGGAAACCTAGCGCCTAGGGGGCCTAGGCGGGTCCTGGGCGGAATTTTTTATTTTAAGTCAATTTTAATATTTTATCTTACATTTATTCAAACAAAATAATAATATAAAGCAAAACAATATATAATAAAGATAATAAAGGCCTTTTCTTAAAGTTCAAACACATCCATATTGTTAATGTCAAAGTTCAAACACATCCATATTGTTAATGTCAAAGTTCAAACACAAACATGCAATTGTTCAAAATTTAAACATATTTTTAACGTATTAGTTTTATTTATAAACATGATTGCTATTAAATAATAAAATTTTAAATTTTAAGAATTTAATTCAATATTAAAACTTAAGAAACTAAACATAAATTTAAGAATTATAAAATAGAATTTAACTAAATATTACAAATGTATCATCATTTATATAATTTGAAGTTGGTACAAGTTTAAAAAATTACAACTATAATAAAATTATCCATTTTGATTTGATATTGTTCACTTCTTATTGTGATTTGATATGCTACAACCTGTATTATGAATATGATAAATCATTAGAAAAATAAATATATCAAGATTTGGTTTAGGTAGTTATTAAAATAAAAAAAAATCTACCCGCCTAATTTCTTGGAGGATTTTTTTACCGCCTTGGGCCTAGGTGAGGCGCCTGGGAGGCCTAGAGGCGCCAAGGGGGGCCTAGCGCCTAGGCGGGACGTCAAGGGGGGGCCTAGCGCCTAAGCGGGGATTTTTAGAACAGTGCACACTATTAGTGTAGGTACTCGCTTTTAGATGTTGATTGACAATATCCATATAAGTTATAACAATTTGAATGCATATCAACCTATTTAGAAAGTTGATAAAGAAAGCATCATAGTCATACCCCTTGGTTATTCTGGCAGTACTTTTTAGAGCACGCCATGCAGTCAACGAAGCAAAAGGAATGGCACTTGCTTCCTGTGAATTGACAAAAGAGTTACCAAACCATGTTAAATATTCTTAATTAGTCATTTAAAAGAATATTGGGCAGTAGAAAAGATACAAAAATTGACAACAATTTTGCTAACCATAATCCTTAGAGGAGTTTTGATAAACAGCCAATAAGGTTTGGTAATTGATAAGTTCATTCTAAAACATGGTTCAAAGTTTCGGTGCATCCGCCGAAATTTTGGCGTATTGGAGCGGTTTTGGCCCATTCTAAACCACAACCTTGACGAAAAATCAGCGATTATTCATGTAAAGGGTGATGTATCAACAAAATTTTTGCCTACTTCGGCGTAGCCGAACAGTTTCGAACCAAATAGCGAAAGAAATTTTAGCGGAGAAACACCACACACACAAAAAAAATCGTATTTAATAGATTTTAACTAGTACCTGAATTGGTATTAAAAAATAAAATAAAACTAACATTCAAGTTAACTACAACTTATAAAATTATATTTAAACTACTTCGCAAAAAAACGACTACGCATACTATATAGTACCTAAATTAACTAGAGCTTACAAAAATTGTATTCATTATACTTGGAAACAAAAAATATATTTTATAATATCAATTAAAAAAATATTATACATATAAAGTACTTAGCTAAGTATAACTTGAAAATATCTTAAGAATTTACTGTTTATTTTTATGCATTGTAGCACTAGACACGTATGTGAGGTGTATGTTTTATCATTTGGACAGTGTTATGTTTACTAGTAGTGTTTTTTGTGAACTTAATTGGTCCATATTGTTCTTAATTTTTTTCATAACTTTTTAAAGTTTTTTTGAAGCTCCTAAGTAGCATAACGCTGCATATAAAAAATGACCTTCCAAAATATAGGTTGTCTCCGCGACTTTGAACCATGTTCTAAAGTTAAAAGTGGTAACTCCAATACCATTTGATGTAGGACATGAAAATCAGGCTAGGGTTTTGTTAATAAACTCTTGATCGCAACAAGGATGATTTGATGCTTATCTTAGCATAAAACCGACCACTCCATAGGACGTTTTGAGGTCACTCCTCAGAGATTTCTCAAGTCCGCAAACAATTTGCAACCAAAATCTCAATATTTTAGAAGTTTATGAACTTGTGGGGACTGCATAACTATTTAAAGATAAGCAAAAGCATAATGGAATGGAAAACAAAAACCAATATGATTAAGAAACACATATCCATGATGGAATAGGAAACAAAAGCCTTAATGGAATAAGAATCTTTAGCTTCTACTGAAAATTAAAATCCATATTTACTATAAATTCCCTTAAATCCACAATTATTTGATAAAATACCTAATTCCATCAATTTCTACCCAAATCCAGTTGAAAATTTGAAAGAAAATGCTCTAAGAATTGCCTTCCTCATCATAGAGACAAATAGAAATATTCGATATACTAAGAAAATAAAAATCACCAAGATCTTCTTAAGATAATGTTTCCACTAAAAGCCAAAGACTTCAAGATTTACCACATGTGAAATTGATGCAGGTTTTGAAGCAAGTTCATCTTCAGAAAGAATAGCATAGTCAGCATAGGTACCCCTCACAGCAGTTGGATGCAGTGCACCAAAAACTTCCTGCCCGACGCGGAGTGATCTGACAGAACTTCCAACAGCTGCAACTTCACCGCTAATATCACGGCCCAAAATCAGTGGCAGAAGAGGTTGAAATATGGAACGACCATAACCTGCTCGCATCTGAAAGACAAAATAGTTGTACAGCTGAATAAGACAGATTCTGATCAATATTGTAATGTCTATAAGTAGTAAGCATGTTGAATACAAAATCAAAATCTGAAATACAAACACCAAATGTAACTAACTGAAAAATATGAATCGTGAACAGATTCAAGAGGGGTTCCATTCCAGGACTATAATTTATGTTCAGCGACATCTTATTCAAAAATTAATCAAGGAATATTTGAGATGCTAAAGACAGTATTTTGAGTTGTTTCATTTTACTTAGTAGCCTAGTCCAAAAAAGACAACTCCTTTTATTATTTTCCCATGATCCAATTATAAATGAACTGTACAAATGAAAAAATTTAACTTGTCCACCATGAGGCACCATCACTTAGTGAGAAAAATAGCATGCCACTTTGTTTCAAGCCTTCTAACTGCATTTTGTAAGGCACAATTATGAACTGAATGTGTGTGTTAACTATTTTTGATTAGTAGCTAGCAGTGTAAATTTTATGTATACGAATTGTCAAGATGAATCCAATTAAATTTTTACTTCAGCTAACAAATAAATTCATTTCAGGTCTGGCATGAAAACATGAGATGATAAGGGAGGAAATAACACACCATTACACTCTACCCATTCATTTGTTTGTATTTGTGTGCAAAAGTTTTCTAGATCTACCATGACATTGTTAAGAGCACAATGATTATTTCTCATTGATACGATTAAAATTAACAACATGAGGTAGAGAAGAGAAAGAACCAAAGAGAAAAAGCTTGAAAAGTGTGGGGACACTAAAGCATGATACAGGCTGCCACAACAGTAAGCAATGCAAGTTAAATAAGTGAGAATTGCATGTTTATGAAGCCTTTTCCATTATTATTCTCCACTGAGACAACTCAATAATATCAATATATCATACGGTTTTAAGTAGAACAAGAAGCTGCATGGGTTCAACAGGGTGGCAGGATAAACATCTTCATCTACTATATTTTATTCGAATCCCAATATGATCAACTCAAATACACCCAAATCCACCAGCTGAGAAAATCAAGAACAACCGAAGTCTAGAAGCTCATATATGCTCTAATAAACAGAAAACATCTAGAGTCCTAGAATCGACGGAGCCTATTCACCTAGGAGCCTATTCACCTAAGTTGCAAGTCAACCGAGCTGCTGCTGGAGCAGAGTGATAATTTACAGAGAACAACAAAAAAGAAAAACAACTCAATTTTCCTGTAAATTCTCACCATTAAAACAAAGTATATTAACAAAAAATCATCTTATCGCTAAACTAATCCTCACAAATATCACAGGTATCAAATAAAAATAAGAAAAGCACTAAAATCCAAAGGTAGTCATTCAATTTACTAGTAATATTTATTGCCTCAACACTTGCATAGAAAAAAAAACACAATGTAAAACAGGAAACAAAACTAAAGTATAATGGCAGAGAGAGAGAGAGAGAACAGACCCTGGTATCCAGCGGATTAACGGAAACGGCACGAGCTCGAACGAGGACCTCATTAGGGCTCAGATCAGGAACATTTACATTGTTACGAATCTCCAGCACCTCCGGCCCACCGAACCGAGGCAATACAACCGCTCTGCAGCTCGTAACGATGGACCTAAACCCCAGCAGCTTCCTTGATGAATCATTGAAATCGGCAGTTAAGCAAATCAAGCCATTGTTTCTCAATAACAACCGCATCATTGTAGATGCAATCAGAATTTGAAATTAGAATCTTAAAATTCAATGCATGAAGTCATTTTTTGTTTTTTAGGTTTCAAACTAGAAATGTTAGATTGAGGATTAATTTGTTTAATCGAAGAATTTAGAAGAGAGAGAGAGAGTGAAAGGACATGTATCATGTATGTGTTTTTATCCGCTGAAGAAGAAAAATATGAGCTTCGTGGAGGGCTTGGAGGCCGCTTAGCTCAGGCTTATTGTAATACTAACGAGTAACAACTGACTTTTGTTTAGGCCAATTGTCCATGCTTCTGTGTCTGCGCTTTTAATTAGTCACTTGCTCACTAGGCACATGCGGTGTTTGTAATTTTTTTTTACTGTATTATTATTATTATTATTATTTTAAAAAATAATTAATTTAAAGACAAAATAGAGAGATAATTACTACAAAGTACTATAAAAGTAGTAAAAAAAATTAAAAATGATTTTGTGGCCACCGCTTGCTGAAGCACGTGTCACCCGGCCGTTTTATTTTATTTTATTTTTTATTTTTTAAAGTATAATAAAAAAATAAAAAGAATTAAACTGCCTAAAATAAAAGTTATTAACATTCGGTCAATTGAGGCGATCTCTCTTTCTGCGTGTTAACATGTATTGGTCAATTAAATTTCGTGATAACAAAATCCGCCTAAAATTGAGCCAGTTGACAAAGAGAATGAGAATGGTTTGGTTATTGCTATCAAGTGAGACATGAAACTTTGAATCTCTTCAATATAATTACACCTAGTTTTAGCTTAGCATTCTCTTCAATATAATTACACCTATTTTTAGCTTAGCTAAAGCCTTGTCTACAATATTTATGAGAAGTTAGTGTGTTATAAAAGGTGAAATAAGAATATTGATGAATGAGGGAGGGAGGGAGGGAGGGAGGGAGGGAGGGAGGGAGGGAGGGAAATTACTTGCGAAAGGAAAATCCTCTTTTACTATTCCGGTATTTCCATATTCCATTGCACCATGCAGTTATATAAAAAGGTAACTGGGGGGAACATACACATTGCCTCTTTATCTGTAAGTACAAGCTAAGCTCATCTCCTGAATCTTAATTCGCTTGCTTGAACTACTGAAATTTTGTCCAAGCTGAAGTTACATCTTTGGCAGGTTGGTGCCTACCAAAGTGTAAGCAAGCTAGCTCGATAACTACTACCATCTCTTTTACAGAATGTTATATCCTACCCCCACAAGCAAAACTCGTCTAACTAGAGAACTAAGAAATGTTGCAGTTACAGCTTTAAATACAATCAAGGAATGAAAAGATGCCGACCCAACCCTCATCGTGCCTGTAGCGCTTTCATTCAGAGCAGGACATTTGATTTCCCAAAGTACAAGCATTGATGATATCTGTAACTTTTGGTTACTAAACAACATTACCTGGTGGGGCGTTTGCATTTCCCAGAATACCAGCGCTGCTAACAATCTCTGTAGCTTCTGGTTGCTGTATAACATTACCAGGTGGGACATGTGAACTTCCCGGAACATCAGCATTGACGATATCTGTAACTTTTGGTTGCTCTATAGTATTACCAGGTGGGACATTTGAGTCTCCCTGATTACCATCATTCACAATCTCTGTAACTTCTTGTTGCTGAACAACGTTACCTTGTAGCAAATTTGAATTCCCCTGATTACCATTATTGACAATTTCCGTAACTTCATGTTGCTGAACAACATTACGTTGTGGCACATTTGAACTTCCCAGAGTACTAGTTTTAGCAATCTCCGTGACTTCTGGTTGTTGAACAACATTACCAGGTGAGACATTTGAAATTTCCGGAGTACCAGCATCCATGATCTCCACTTTTGGTTGCATAACAATATTACCAGGTTGAACATTTGAATTTTCCAAATTACCAGCATTCATGATCTCTGTAACTTTTGGTTGCTGAACTTTGATTTCAGTCACCGCAGGCAAATTAGTATGAGAAGCAGCAGGCACCACGATTGCAACATCTGCATGTTCCTCTAATTTATGCTGCTTTTTTGTTGCTTCAGCTGGAGGATAAACCCTCAAAGTGTTTGCTGTATGAGGATCAGCGCCAGTTTTGGGCTGGTTTGTTGCAGACACGTTTAAAGTATGAAGTTGCTGCAATCTGTAATCAGTCTCGGGTCGACGGCAAACCTTTCTCAGAGGCACAATTTCCTAAAGTGAAATGAAGAACAAAATCAATGTTATCCAACATCAAGTGCAAAAATAAAAACAGGAGTAAGTTGATAAAAAACAGTGAATGAAGTTGGGTTCAGATGGCATATTAGGGTTCAACCAAACAGACTTCCTGCATTAAAGGCAAAATGAAAGGAGTGTTTTGCATCCAGAACGACACTGTATTTATATATTTATATATGGGGTCGTGCGACTTACATAAGTTAGCTACAACACTCCTACCGGCTTTCTCTTAGCAAATTTTAATACCATCTTTTCCCACAAAAAAACACTAAAATTGAATCTTAAAAACCTAAAACTGAACCCTAAATCGGAAAAAGTGAACAAAAAATTAAACCTTAATACTAAAAGTTTTTGGTTCCTAAACTCTGAAAATTGAACCTTAAAAATTGAACCATAAACCTGAAATTGAATCCTAACCACTAAAAATGAACCCTGAACTTAGATCAAACTCCAAAACACCAAAAATCTACATAAAAAACAACCACCCATAAATATAGTGACCTTCATCGGCAAAACAACCATTTATTGGAAACAGAGGGAGCTGGACTTTATAAGAGTTAAAAATGACGGCATTTTATTGGAGCGGTGTATATTCATTGTGCACACTGCGTTGTATTTCCCGTTTCCACAATATATAATATATACTATATAGGCACACATATATTTGTATATATCTGGTTTCTGAGCCTCCAAAAAGACCTTACTTGAGTCCGGAAAATCTTGTTCATGTTTCAACCATAAAAAGAGCAAGCTTACAATGATACATTAAAATAATTTGTGCAACAATGAATAATAATATCCAGCTTCCTGGTTCCAAAATATTCATATTTTATTGGTCTTTCTGCCTGCATAGGAAGGCAGCTAAATGAACCTGTTCCAGTTTCTTACCAAAAACTTTTGGAGAAAAAAGGAGCTATAACTTTTTTTAAAAGCAACTTAATCAGAGTATCTTTCACGTATATTTAGCCTAAATGAGCCATCAAGCTAGAAAATTACTGAATGAAGTAAACCCAAAAGCGTAGAACAGCTGTTACAGGATTCCAAGTTTTTTATTTATTTATTTTATCAATGAATTTTGGCAATCAAAACAAAACCAAAGAAATGTGCATTGGGCAACCAAAGAAGGAAAGAAGGGAACTAGAAAGATCAATTACCACTTAAATCAGCAGAAGAGAGCAACTTAAAACATACAGCCATGGCCATACAGACATCATCTAAACTTATTTGAGGTAAGAAACACAATAAAATATTTGGAACAGAACAAAAAGAACAAAACACATGAACTCGATCCATGCATTGAAAACACTAAGGCAGTCGCATACCTCAGATTGATCATGATCGTAGCGTACCAGAAACCTACAACGGCAACCTCTCATATCATGTCTTCGTCTTTGAGCATCAAGGACGTGGGCATCAAAGTAAAGAGCCTGCTCTTTGCCTTCCTGAGAGATTTTAAGAGCCTTTAGAAGAGGACTCCATCTACTAACAAATAGCATCTTATCATAAAGATGATTATAATCTTCCTGTGAGATTCACATGAACAAAATACCTGAAAACAGAGTATAAGATCTCCTTGGAGAACTGCAACGCATTCTGAGGATTCACATGGGAGAGACCGTTGTCTAACAAGCTTGCTAACATTAACCCATTCATCCTCTTCCGCTCCAAAACCAGCAAACCGCACCAGAACATCCTGAAATATATATATATATATATATATATATATATATATATATATATATATATATATATATATATATATATATATATATATATATATATATCAGATACCATAAGATGAGGAAAATAGACTGGCAGAAGGCCAAGAATAAACGTAAAAAATTAAGACTAAGTGAGAAATTCAATAACAAATTCCTGTTGGCATCTGAATCATTCTTCATCAGGGAGCACATTTAAAAAAGAATAAAACAATCTCCAGCTGTGGTCAGCAAGGCAATGAAATCTTTACGAAAAAATTGAAGGATTACCAAGGTGATCAAAGAAATTGCACTTATGTCTGCCAAAGTTTCCTAACTGCAGACCCCTTACCATAGGTGTTCCTAACTGGAAACCAGCTGGTTCCGCTATCATATTACTTAGGTACTTAGTAACATACACATGATAGTTCTGGTTAAGATCTAATGATAACCATAGAAATTGGTGAATTGCAAAACAAAATGCACCCAGTGCGCAGCTATATATAACACTCTAAAGAGTAATTGTATTATAGAACAGGATACTGTGAAGGGGTAACATCCAATTACAATAAAAGAATGTAACATGCAAATGGTAAACAACAAATCAAACAAACTAACTAGGAGCATTCACATTATTTGAACAACTTATTATTTAAAGGTAGCTTAGAGGGGGGAAAAGAGAGAGAGAGAGAGAGAGAGAGAGAGAGAGAGAGAGAGAGAGGTTAAATTGGCTTTGCAATTACCGAGTCTCCAGTTTCAAGTTTTCTATGTGATAGAAAGGTTGCAACGTCATACCTGAGAAAGAAAAGACCGACTACATTATTACTTCAAAAAATAACTACTACTTATCACAAAGGAACCCCACCAACTAGCAGGAATCTGGAAGACCTATTTATGAATGACCCATAATACTAACCATGCGCCATCCCTTGCAGATTTAGCTTCAAATTCCATTGAATTACTGTCTGCTCCATTCCTGCCTGCACCTTGAACTGGTGATAAAATAATAAGGACAAAACAAATCCAAGCATCATCAAGTGAAGAAGTAGCATGCAAACATAATATTACTCCCTCTGTCCCACTTAAAGAGTCTCATTTTGACTTTCTAGAGTCATTTTGCAAAATCCTAAAATTCATAATTTAGAATCACATCAATTTAAAGTTTTAGGATTTCACAAATTGACTTTGAAAGTCAAATGATAATCTTTTTGTTGAACATCGGGAGTATCTAAAGATTGATAATTAGAAACAACAAAATAAAGAACCACTCTTCTGAAAGTTAAACAAAGACTTTTGAAGTTTAAAGGCTATACAGAGCAAAAAGAAAAGAGCTGGTTGATTAGTGGCATCCCCCTCAAAGAAAGTCCTCTTCCCACTTATACATGGCATCCACTTGGACATTGTATCCATAATTGGCGTATTGACCAGATGAGCAATTTTGGGTTTCTTGATCATAGTATGGGGGAACAATCTTAGTCTAACTAGTTTCTGGCATTAAGGAACTACAATAATAGGACTAGATGAGCTTATATATACTATTCACTAAATTGTTTGTCAGACGTTGTATAAGCAACACTTATTTATGGACAAAACTAAACTTTTCACCACTAAAGATGGCACCTCTTCTGGATTAACCCACTGAACTTTTAATTTTTGATTTTAAACTACTAAACTAATAAATTTATTTGATTGACCCATTCAATGTCAAAATCTATCAATCTTCATATGTGGCATGCGAAAAGAAAAGGAAAAAGGAAAAGAAATATGAAATAGTTAATCCCATGTGGTCTTAAAAAGTACTTTTACTTCTTTTATTTTTTTTCTTTTCTTCTATTTCTTTCCTCCTTTTCTCTTCTTCATCTATCTGCTCTCTTTTTGTTTCACTTTATATATTTTCATATTATTGAAAATCGAAGTATGTAAACATAGTACATGTAAGAGAACACTCTTAATGATGATTTGGAGTAAAATTGAAGGCACCAATTAGGGTTTTATGGTGTGCTATGTTCCAGACGGTGGTGGAAGACTGGAAGGTGGTTCCATGTCGGAGTTCTTCCTCAACCTAGGTTTTCTTTGTCCTCAATTTGGACAAAAAATTATTCTTTATTGTAACCATTCCTCTTTTCCCCCGTCGCATATGGAAAATTTATTTTATTTTTTTTCTAATTTGGGGGTGGGGGGAAATTGAACCTAGGACCTCTTGCTTAGCAAAAGGCCTAAAGTATCAAGGCTGTTCATATGGCTTTTTCTTTCCTAATTTGGGGCTGGGGCTGGGGGGAATCGAACGTGTTGGGGTGGGGGAAAATCAAACCTAGGAGCTCTTGCTTGGCAAAAGGCCTAGAGTACCACTCGAGTCAAAGGCTCTCGGTTCATATGGCGGATTTGGGTTTTTAATTCATGTATATAGCAATGACATTAAGCTTTTACTTCTATGTTTGTACAGAGAATCGGTTTGTTCATCTTCTAAGTTAATCATGCATCTAGGGTTCATATTCTCTTCCTCTTTTACTTCTTTCCCGGACTAATTCAACCAATTCTTAGAATTTCCTTTTCTCATAGATGCAAAAAAATCAAGAAATAAAAGTCAATTTTAGATTTAAGGTTTCTTCCTCTACTTCATATAATTAGCGTTCTTGGATTCAGATTTTAGTATTCAGAGAAAAAATATATTTAAAATAAAGCATTTTCACACCTTCCTTTGCTTTTTTTTTTTTTTTGCCATTGTGACATTGTGTCATTATTTTTTATTATATTTTTTGCCACTTCAATTCCACTTGGTTTCTCTATTTTTTTCCCGTGCCACATATTCAATTGTCCAACAAATTTAACAGAACGGGTCAAATGCAAAAATTAGTTAGTTTTGTAGCTTAAGATCAACTTTTAAAAATTCAGTGGGTTAAACCAAAAAGCTGCCAACACCAATGATGAAAAGGTTATTTTTGCCCTAATTCCAAAATGCAGCCATGATTCTATTTTATTTTCCAGATAACATGAATTGTGTGTTTATTTTCTTTTCATTCAAATTGGTTGAAATTAAAATTCGACACATCATCTCAAAATTCATAAGCAAACTCTTCTTTCAGAAATAAGTACAATAACCAAACTTGCCATATCATGATTCCAATCATAGAAGTATAAGGAACTAACACACTTTAATGGTGGCATAAGAGACCTCGTCTATTGGTTGTGGTCTAGAGAATTCTGTCATCTATTAATCAACCATTTATTGCTACTCAACAGATAATGATTATGTATTATCAGAGGATTGTGTTTGGACTTTAGTTACATTTACTTCTATATAGTTGATATTTTAGCTCTCTTTACTTTTGTATAATTGTATATGAATGACAACATATCAATACAACTATAAGTAAATAGTATGTAATCATACAATACAATCAACAATGTCACAATTCACTTAATTAATAACAAAATCAACTCATCCAAATGCTAGTTTAAGCGATTTCAGAAAATTTCACTTGGTTAGTATCGAAAATAAAGTTTACAAAGTATTAACATGAATTTGGTACATAAATTAGACCTAAAACAATACCAAAAAGAATGAACCCATTTAAGCATACACACATCTCAAGAAATGAGAAACAAATTAGAACTTTAGAACTTTGAACATAACAGGAGTTGATCTCACCTGCAGGAGCAGGTAGATGTTGAGGGGCTTGAGGCACAATTCTCACTGTCACGGAATCAATGAAGGCTAACAACTTAGCACTGAAAATAATACTAAACAAATATCCAGAATTGCTTAAATACAGTGGTTTGAAACTTCAAGCATAAACCCAAATCAATTAAACCTGGAGGAGCTGGTATTGGTTGAGGTGCTTGAGGCACATTTGTCGCAATAACTGAATCATCCTGAGGCAATGCTGATACATTTAAATTCCCTTGAGCCTTAGCTGCTTTTGCTCTTAGAGCATACCGCCTATTTTGGAACCAATGCCACACCTATTTGGAACACAGCAGATTAGAAACACAATATAAGAGAGAGAAAGAGAGGATACCATATAAAATAGTACATATTTTGGTTAAGAAAAAAGTGTCTCACTTGTTTCATTTGAACTACAAACTTTCCGGACCTTTCTGCTGAAACACTACAAACAAGACAACAAAATCACAATTAGGCTTTTGCATTTCGAAGGGGATCAAGAAATCCTCAAAAAATTACTGCATATCAAGTACATGCCTGAATTTCTGAGCAAGGGCTTCAAGAACTTCACGTGCTGGCATCGCAGCATTGTGTGCTTGCAGAATAGATTCCATCTCCGCAACCTACGATTTGCAAATGAAATTATTCAAATCACTAAGATCGAGCAAATGCATTTAAACTCTTCGAGAATCTAGATCATTCTTGTCGCTACAAATAAGGCAATGCTGCAGCATAAAGCCAAAGTAACGCAGATATGACTTTTTAACAAGAATAAAACGAACACCATAACACTAACACGAGATGTTATCAAGATGAACATCCTATCTACGGTTAAAAGCACACATGCACTTGATCCACAAAGGCATTTTGACGAATGAGATCCTTCACACAAAGAAGCACACAAGCATTTTGAGAATAGAGATGAAACCACAGTATGTTCTAACTTCAAACAAGGATGAAATGGCATAAGGGTAAGAAGAATCTGGTGTCGTAGTGGAACCTGTGTGAAGAAAAAAAGGGGTCCATGGAGCAACAGAGAAGTTTTGGTTGACTAGATTTATTATAACAATTACTATGATTACTCTAAACAAGCAATAGAAACATGAGAAAACAGATAGAGAGAGAGAGACATGGGTGAGAAAGAGATTACTCCATTAAAATGAAATTGAGAAGTACGAGAATTATGTAGAACACTTACAACTGAGAGAAACATTACCAAAAGTACTCAATTTAAAACCAATTTTGCCTTTCCTGCCTTCTCTTAAGTTACCGTGTGGCTTTCACTAAGATTGATTATAAATCTGTAGCGAACATAAAAGTACGCTATAAGAGCTGAATTATCTTAGCTATTGACTCATATTGCATTGCAAGGGTCAATGCTTGGTGCAATCATAAAGGTTGTGGTAACTAGAAATAACTTTGGAGCAAGTTAACTGCAGCCAAATTTGATACAAATGATGTCAGTTGTTAGGTTTGTATGGAGTCCAGCGTTATCCAAGCCCAGAAATGGAGGGACAAAAAATTGGATAACGGCCTGTCAAATTTGTAGTACATTAGTTCTCTAGTTGGACGCCTTCATTTTATTTTGTAATTCTTAAATTGTAATATTAATTTATTTATTTATTATAAGTAGATTGTATTATTAATTATTCTCATTTCCCAAATAGCATGACAAAAATAGATATTGTTGGATTTTGGGTATCCAAATGGGGCGCTCATGGAGGGTCCGACCCATTTTGGTAGTTGGTCAGATTACTGAATAGATTTGGGCAATTCCTGTTTGATTTATTAAACAGTGTTTTGACTTATCTGTTGGAGTTTTTAGGAAGTGGTTTTAACCATTTCACCCATATAAACCCACGTCTCTGTGATTAAGGGTTTGACGAGCTTTTTAGAATTCCAACAGACTACAGAGTAATAACATACTGTCAATACAGAGAGCTCCCAAATACTGAGTGATTTTCTAGTCATTACGGACTGTGAATTTGAGTTTCGTTCTCATCCCACAAGAATTGTAGTTTGGAGACGCCGTTGGGTTGTGTAGTACATGGGATTGCATGAGATATTTTTTTACGCACCAAAAATTTTTGGTTAACACGCTTCAAAAGGTATGATATTTGTTTTTCGTTTTGTGTAAATAAGTCATGACATGCATCTAATTAATCCTTCAGATAGTGTTTTTAATCAACCCTTGACTGCCATTATACCAATGTCCTCGCCAGTTTCAAAATAAACTTTCACTAAATGCAATGAAGTTGCAACAGCACAATTACTCGGATTAAAAATGCACTTGAACTTCATGAACTCCTATCAGCTCAAAATTTTGGTACAACTATACATGTGATGCCCCAAGCAAATACATAAAGGCAAAACTAATTTTTTTACAGTGGGACATTGGTACGAATTTGTTCTCAACACATAATGCCATAGTTTCATATACTCTGTAAAAAGCACACCGCATATATACAGAGACAACTGCACGGAAACATATGCTGTTAAATATATTCCTCACAAGCTGGTCTTGATTAATTTTAAAAAGTCCATCAAAATTAATTTTTTATAGAAGCTCCAAAAGGTACAAGGGAAAAAAAAGTTAAAATATCCCATGCAAAACTTAACAATCACCTTAAAGTCACAATTTTTAGCATTGATGGGGAAATTTTTAGTACAGGTGACGTTGAAATTACAATCCAGAAATTGATTGAACGAATCGACATTAGATAATGAATAGGAGAGTATATAAGAAAGGAGAAAGATAGAGTTGAAGAGCTAAGTAACTAACCTCGGTGGAGTTAAAGCGGAAGGAAGGGCCCCCGGTACTCGGTGGTCTTCCCATCGGCTCCTCCCTTCAAATTCTCAGGTAAATCCAACACTCGGACAAAAAGAAATTGAAAATCTTCCTCAGTTGCCGAAACAAATACTACAATGGGTGGCTTTGGTTTTTAGTTTTATACCCGGATAATTATATTCCCGAAATTCGGACTATGAAAATTTTCGGGTTTGCTCCGCCAATAAGTCGGGCCGGTTAACATTTAACCAAATTAACTTTGATAAGCTTTCAGTATTTATCATGCATGTATTGATCAATTGATCAACTTAACAAAACATATGCTTAATAACCGATCGTGCTTAATAACCGACCGGATTCCAATAACTCATAACCCTATCAATTGTATTGATACATCAATCAATCATCAATACACAAATATCAAAATACAATTATCAAATCGTTTTGGTTGTTAATCCCGAATTGACTCACCAAAACGACACACTTAAGTTAAAAAAATATATTTTGATGATTCAAGAATTTAAGACTTTTTTTAATTTTTCTATTTTAATGGGTCGTATATTTATTTACAGTGACTTTTTAAATTTATATATAAATACATTGCATCTTTTTTATTTATTCTTATTTCATTGTATCTAACTAGGAGTTGTTTATAGGCATCTGGATCCTCTATGAGGATTTTCCTGTAAGGATCTTGTGAGAATTTTATTGTGAGATTGACAACACATTAAAAAAGAGATTTAATGGTTCACAACTCTTTTTTTGTCTGTTCATCAAAACGACGTCGTTTTGATAGTAATTTTTTTTACAAGTTAACAGAAAATTGGAAGCCACCAAACATTGTTTACTTCGTTTGTTTGCTAATTCTTGTTAGTTATGAGCGGCATGAGATTGTAATGGGTTGAGTGTTAATCTAGTTGGGACGTTTTATTAATCATTTTTTTTGTGCTTTGGAATCGATATGGTTATTAATGTTTGTATCTTTGTCAAAGACTAATAATATTATTCTTTGCTCTTCAAAAAAATAAATTCAACGGACAATTTTTATCTTATTAAAAAAATTGATTTTCCATTGTGATTCTTTAAGCCAATTGAAAAAAAAATAAAGAAAAAAAATGGGGTAAACAATATGGGGAAAATTTGAATAAAGGAAAAAAACAATTGAAATTTGGCTAATCTTAAACCTTGGCGTGCTCTAGGAAGAACAAGAAACGAAGCAAAGAAAGAAAGGAGAAGAAAACGAAAAAATGAAGCAAACAAACGAAGTAAACGGCGTTTGGTGGCTTCCAATTTTCTATCAACTTGTAAAAAAAATCTATCAAAATGACGTCGTTTTGATACACAGACAAGGAAAGGAGTTGTGAGCCATTGAATCTCATTTTTAATGTATTGTCAACCTCACAACAAAACCCTCACAAGATCCTCATTAGGGCTGAGCAAAAAACCAAATTGGAACTGAAACCGCACCAAAAACTGCACGAACCGCACCAATTAAAACCGCACCAACGATTTCGGCGTATGTGATGGTTTTAGGTGGGTTAAATAACCAAATTTAAGGTTCGGATTTGGTTACTAGCCAAAATCGCACGCATAAAACCGAAACCGCACCATGTGTGTGTATGTATGTATTATCTCTAGTAAATTCTAAAGTTACTTTCCACTTAAACACACTCAGAGAAAACCTCAATCTTGTATTGTCATTTTTTCACCAATTGAAAGAATATTGTTAGAGGTTATAAAGTCAAAAATTAAGCAATTGGGTTTTAGAATTTTGAATTTGTTTGATGCGTTATTGGAGGGACTTATAGCTGAGGTGCCAAATTCGTTGGTATGAGCACTTGATGCATTAGTTAAGATCAATGTTATAATAGTAATAGTCTAATAGATTATTTTTTCAAATTATGTATAGTTAGAATTATATTCTACAAGTTTTTCCTGCAATATATAAGATAGAATTTCATTTTATCTCCAGTATATACTTTTAATTTTTGGGGAACTAGATAAACATTCTTGCTTATTATCGAATATATGGTCTCCGTTGTTTTATATAGCGTATGTTTTAGTTTTAAAACATCATTCATTTATTATAAACTAAAACTATTTTACGTGTCTCACTGTTCTATGATTTGATGGTAAATTTGACATGTTTGGCATAAGGAACTTTAGTTATATGCTTAATATAATTCACATTGCCGACTCTGTCACTAAGTTAATTGTTCGATGTAAGTTCTATGTTAAATTTTATTGAAGTTTTAGACTTTTTTGTTGTTTTAATTTGTTTTGGAACCGAAACCGCACTAATTAAAATCGCATCGCAAACTTTAAAACTGCACCGCACCGTACCAATCACAAGCAGTTTCGTGTACGATTTTGAATTTTTCAAACCGCACCTAAGCGGTTTCGGGTGCGGTTTGGACTTCAAACCGCACCATGCTCACCCCTAATCCTCACACAGAAATCCTCATAGAAAATCCAGATATGCAGTGTGCATATCACACTAATAACTAGATACAATAATTTTAAGACAGAGTCTATTACTCTTTCTCAATATGTGAAAAAATCAAAAGTTTTATAGTAAATCTAGAATATTCGTTTTCATTTCTATGAGTCATAAACATCTATTAATTACTAACCAAAATTAAATTTAAGTAAATTAAATTATACCCAATAATTATCATTTTTATTATATATAAAACATGTTCAATTATGTAATGAATTAATTAAATAAATTATATTATGCACAATTTGATTAAAAAAACTCGTTAATTCGTTTTTAAGTTTATCCGTGCAAAAACTTGCACAGATTATCAAGCTTGTGCTTAGACACGACAATATAATTAATTAACTATTAGGTCAACTCATATTAATTGGAACTATATGAGTTGTCAACTATTTTTATTTATTTAAGTTGGTTAAGGTTTGGAACCATATTTTTTTAGAAAAATATATGTGACGCCCCCAAAATAGGTCCAATCCACCCAACCTATTTTGAGTCGTCAAATACATGGTACATAAAGCAAACTACAACTTCAATAATACAAATGTCGTGTGAAATACGACAATACATACTGTGAGTTTAAATATAAATATTGTCTTCTAGACAATATCCACATGCAAATAAGTCCTCATTACAATTATTCAAACACTATTTTATAGAAATAGTGAGGACTGCTAAAACATTTTCCTAGAACCATCACTCCATACCCTACTCGATCCTGCAATGTTCTCACCTCCTGAGAAGAAAAATGGAACAAAAAGGAAAAGGGTGAGCTCAACTAGCCCAGTAAAGAATATTATGACTAAGATAATATACAACAAATTATAGTTAGTCTTCAACAGGGAAAAATCTGATAAAATATAATAGACAACAAGTTTTAGATCAATAAAATGCAGCGGAAACAGCAATCCATTAGAAGAGTCACGTAGAGAATGAATTCTACTGTCTTCTAAGATTTAAAAGTCCATCATCAATATTTCATCCCTGTAACAACAATCAATATACATCTTTAATTATTTTTGCACTACATGCTAAAGATATTCATTTGTATCACCAGTTGGTCATGTTCATCTCAACATCTGTTCATCTTTGCACTACGGGCCAAAAAGATTCATCAGTTTAATCATTCATCTTTGTACTACAGACCAAAGATATTCATCAAGTATCACCATTAAGGACTGAGGATGGTGAAAAACATTTTTAAGAACGAATCCAGTGAGATAGAAGGACCAATATTAGGGATTCGTACAACAGTTTGTCCAAGATCAATAATACTTCATAACAACTGATTTTGAACCAGAACTCAAAAATAACGATCAAAACATGGATACAATCAAAGATAGTAGCCAAAATAGATATTTTGGACAAAAAGAAGAAATTTTATTTTTTCGATGAATAGTGCTATATTCGTGAATAGTGCCGTATACGTGAATAGTGTCGTATACGTGAATAGTGTCGTACACGTGAATAGTAACTCCGACACCAAAAGATAGAAATTTTATAAAAACATCATCACGCTTCGTGAATAGTACTCGTGAATAGTAACTCGTAGATAGTAACTCGTGAATAGTAACTCCGACATGAAAAAGTTCTAAATTCATAAAAAGTTCAGAACAATATTTCGGCATAATGATATTGAAGAAGATAATATCATTTAAGAAGAAACAATATCCCTTACCTCAAAATAACAGTATTTCTAACTGAATTTCGGTATAGTTCTGACAGAAACTCGCACCGTATAGCAACACTCAAAATATACTCACAAAAATACGCTCGATAATATAGAGAGAGAAAGAGAGAAAACTTTGTTTCTGGTGTGATTTTCAATTCTAACTTAGTCCTCTATTTATAGGAAAATGCTAGAACGCCAAATGAGACTAAATTAGTAAAATATTAATTTATTTATATAATTTTTCTTAGCCCACCATTTTGACCAAAGAAATCAGCCACAACACATGTTAAAGATGCCCACCAACCTTTGAAAAACGTTTTTCTTGAAAATAATAATTAAAACTTCCAAAAACAATTATTTCGAAACTCCGGAACTTCAATAATTCACAATAAATAGCCCTTTTATCAGAAAATTCAAATCTCGCAATTTTTTATAGGAATTTCAATTCTCTACAACTTTGCAGAAATTTTTTTTTCCAAATTCCAAACAGAAATAATCCGAAATCCACAAACGGACGATTTTACAGTCTATAATCAATTTTCGGTCAAGAATTGTGTCCATCGACACACAAAACATGTGTTAAACATTTAATGCCAAAAAAATTCTCTTCCTCCTCATATGCTCATATATCCCACATTCATTGTAAAAATATCACAGTTAATATATTATTAAAA
The DNA here is from genome assembly GCA_020205505.1 of Panax japonicus. Lineage (NCBI taxonomy): Eukaryota > Viridiplantae > Streptophyta > Magnoliopsida > Apiales > Araliaceae > Panax > Panax japonicus. The sequence goes on along the minus strand of CM035092.1, from coordinate 73,473,857 downwards.
TAATATATTTAAATGAATTATTTTATCAAAAAAAGATAAAATATTAATTTTCAACAATTGTCACATTAAAAATTTTCTTCATCTATATCCACATAAAATGAATATTTTCTTTATCATAATAATCAATAATTAATTATTTAAAAAAAATATTACAGAATCACAGTACTGACAACCAGGCCGTTCCCAGGGAAGAGGGGACTTTCCAATAAGGATTTCTCCTTACTGGCGCGCAATTAGGTGACCAAACCTCTCCTTAGACAGAACTTTCTAGACATTGCCAATAATGTTATCTGATAATATTATTCAAATAATATGAATTATTGATCTGATAATGAAAAATACTGTGCAGTGACAATTATTGAAACAATAATAATATAAATATCAACGCAGCAATTATTGAATCAATAAAATAAAATAATGAACAGTAATTACTGTAACAATTATTGAGTAGTGCCTTCTTACGTACGAATCAATAATTCAACAATACTGTGCAATACCGTGTGCTACTGTGCAACCACGCATATTACTGTATTTTAACCACCAGGTAACCCAACAGTGTTAACGGTAACAATTTACGCCGTTATTTATAAAACTCAATCTTTGTCGTTTTCTTTCATCCAACTGTTTTCAGTTATGGGGCCCATAAATGACTGCGCCGTCGTACGGAGATTCCCGACAAAAAGAATATTTCACGACCAAACGAATATTCCCCGATAATAATTAATATTTTATAACCACTTGCTTCTTTTGTAAACTTTGCACGTTTAACCCATAACCAAAATATTATATCAAATTACCACCTTATTAATCAAGAATAATAATTAGAGGAAATTCAATTTTATCTATAAAAAATTGGGGTCTTACAACCTCCCTCCCTTATGAAATTTCGTCCTCGAAATTGACGTACGTACCTGGTATTTCGAAAAGATGAGGATACCTCGCTTTTATTTCCGTTTCCAACTCCTAGGTCATTTCCTCAATAGTATAGTTTCTCCACAAAACTTTAACTTGTGGTATAATCTTCGTGCGTAAGACATGTTCCTTCCTATCCAAAATTTTGACAGGCACCTCTTCATACGTTAAGTCTTCGGCTATCTCGTCCGGTTCTAACTCAATAACATGGTTCGGGTCATCCACATATTTACGTAACATCGATACATGAAAAACGTTATGAACACGCGTCATACTTAGTTGTAAAGCGAGTCTATAGGCCATAATTCCTATTCGATCTAATAAATCGAAGGTTTGAGCTTTCCTCACCTCGCCAATTCTCGCTTTTGGAATAATAACTTCTTGTACCTCCTTCTTCATATTCATCAGCTCCAGTGTGTAACTTGAACGTTTTTAACTTTATCGATTAAAGTCGGTTCTACTTGTATATCATCACGTGAGTCCTTAGAGTCTTTAACTCTATATCTATCTTTTTTTAAACATTACCATAACACGTACCTCAACAAATAAATTTATTGGATGCGTTCTACATTTTCATCGGTAAATTTATCATAAACTCTTTGATGTCATGTTTTGTAGAAAAGCAAAGTGCATATTTAACAACATTGATCATGCAATAGGTAATTTAGTAGAAGTTGCATATAGCTGAAGATAACTAACTCAACTGCAGAAGGGACGTAGTAGAAATTACACAATATCCATGATACCAACATTTATTTGCAGAACAGTCTACCAAATAGCAGGAAACATATATACATGCATGTCGTCTTGCCTAATAAGATTAACCACACCGGGATGACAAGCCTAGCTACCTTCATATGAAACCATTCTAACAAACTATATTTTCTAAACATTCTCGTAAGCTTCATCATCATCTTCAAGGTTTTTCACACCTTCATCGTCTTCAGGGTTGTTCACACGCTCACATTCATCAATCCATTCACTATATCTGTATCCACATAAACATCGTCAGATGACACTCTTTTTATGGAAGAGAGTATTATTATTCCCAACTGTAAAAATTGTTTTAAAATTTTTGACTTACATGTCAATAGGTTCAGTTAGAGCTGCAAACATAGAACAAACAAGATTAGATTGCCTAGAAGGTCAAATTGGATATATATACATGTGTGTGTGTGTGCGCACACACACATATATAAGTGATCCATACCCAAAGTTGGTTATGAAGTGTTTAGTAATTTAGTAGCCAACATCCTATCTTTCATTTTCCAGATTCGACAAACACGATTTAGAAACAAATCTATCCGTGTAGGGAGAATTTCACAACTAGTTCCCTTGTGCACCAACTTCCCATACGGACAATTATGGTGCGTATGGGAAGAGCTACCATACACCATTGTTATGGTGCATGTATACGTTTGTTTTTATACGCACTATAATGGTGCGTATGGCAATTTCTTAATTTTAAATCCTGTGTTTTGATTATGAGAATGGATATTACAAGATGAGATACTATCTAACAATCTACAACCAACTTTGGCTATGGATCACCCCCCATAACACTCAAATTAAGTAAGCCCAACTAGAGAAAGAGAGAAAAAAAGAACCATGCAGACCTAACTTGACAACAAAGTCTTAGCCAGGAATTTAAATAACCAAATCACTCAAGAACAATTAAGAAGAATTTACCTGTAACAGTGGTGCTAAAACTCTCTTGGCAAATCCTGCAGGAAGCCTCTCCAATCAAGTTTTTCATATCACTGAAAAGCCAGAAACTTGTGTATTTCAGATATTAACAAAAATAAAAATATCAAATACTACATCGTAGTCCATAGAAAAAAAATAAACATGTCACAATATAAATATCATAACTGCATCCAGCTGCAGTAATTATTCACCACGACCGACACAATTAATAGTCTGACAGCTACAAAAGCATACTGGATGAAAAGCAATCCTCCATGTCATGTACAAGGGAGAGATGTGTACAACTAGAAAAACATACCCCCCCTCCCCCCCCCAAAAAAAATAAAAAAAATAAAATAATAATAATAATAATAATAATAAATTTTCAGTCTATACTGCGTAAATCATTCTTCAAATCTTGATGTTCAGACATGGCAACATGATCTTTAACATTTATAAAGAGACCGACTCTGTTTTAAAAGGAAAAGAAGGACGTGAAGTGGAAGGGGGATGAAAAATAGGACTAATAAAATAATTTTTTCACGGTATGAGAAAAGGTGGAAAATAAAAGTAAACAAAAAGAGAACAGAGGGATTTTAGACAAAGTAAATCCCACAGGAAAGGAAAAAAGAAATTCTTTTTCTTCTCTTCAAAAAAAAATATGTAAGCATAAATTTATTAATTAACCAACAACGTTCAGAAAGGGCTTCCATATATCACTCAATACATTTTACTTTAAATGACTTGAATTAACATCCTCCCCTATTTCATACAAATAAAACACTGAGAAGACATCTTTTGCAATATTTTGTACCACATCATGAATAAAGTAAACATTACACGTACTTATTTAAAGCAACTGAAACCAAAAGAAGCACACCCTAATATTTTAGCAAATGAAAGTTTGAGATTGTTTCTACGCCACCAACCTATGATGATAAATTGTGGGGGTAGCACAATGTTATGATTCCATAAAATACAGTTAAGGAATCAGTCTCGGAGAGATAGTTCATTAATGCAAACCACATCACAGATAATATCTTTACAAATACTTTATACTTACATACGACATTCCACACTGCTTCCATGGTTACAGAAAGGACAGCTGAATACAGTATCAAGCTTGTCCATTCTCTTTTTCGGGGGAGGCTTTGCCCTTGACTTCCTCTTACCCATTGGTCAATTATATCTGATCCTTCACTGCTGTCAGAAGTTCAACTAATTAGTTCAGTTTCCAAATCATACAGCATAAAAAAAATTCAACCAATACATAATAATAATTACTCACTTCGTTCCAAAATATAACATCAATATTGACTTTCTAAAAGTCAATTTGAGATTCTTAAATTTTGAAATTAACATGATTCATTTAAGTATTTAAAATAATAAATCTCATAGTTAGTACTAATATTTTATAGACAGTTTATAATATTCATAATTGTATTGACAACAATTAAATGAATTTATATCAATTTTGAATTTGAAAATGTCTCAATTTTTTTAAAATGTCAATGTTAATCGATATATATATACACACACACACACATTTTCGTATTGTGTATAAATACAAATAACTCTTATAGCAATTTGGAACATCAAACTTTATGTGATACATACAAAACACCAGTGGAGTAATTCAACTAGATTATTAAAGCACAAAACCACTAGCAAGTATCTAGTTATAACAAATAAGCTTTCAGACTCTAAAAATTACTCAGGACGAAGTTCTCACACGACAACATCTATGGCAAATCAAGGATTATTGACAAAACTTTCAAAGTAGAAACACCCACACAACATACCCCGAAGAGCCCCTCATTTTCTACGTTTCATAAGAGTAAAATATAAAATACCAAATGCGTTAAGAACAGGGAAGTAGATTACAAACCATAGTACAGTCACTAATCCTGATCACCAACAGCCTACAAACAGAAAATAAAAAAGGGCCAGGGGAAAAAAATATAAAACAAAACAAAGCCTTTTTAAGTAAGGTAAATTCTTTTGGCATTTCTGCGTGAATCTTAAGAATTATGTTGCAGAAAGTGAATTATTCCAATACAGGATATGAAGTATGCCCTAAATTCCTTTTTATCAGAAAAAGCAAACCCTTAATCACGAAATTCAAACGTAGCAAACCTCTAAAATCAAACTCATAGTCAAATTACCAGAAAACAATATTTTTTTTAAAATAACAAAATGGAATGGCGCTCGAACAGATATAACACGGAAAAAAAGTTACCAAATTATCTAATCATCGACAGAGATTCACACTATCTGAAATTATCACAATCAAAAAGAAGAATACGAAACAAAAACAAATAAACAAACAATAGCTAATACTAAGCCTAAAACAAAGATCAAAGACAAAAGAAAACGTACCTGACAATTCCAAGTTCGTCGCGAGTCTGAACAATTCGCGTGGTGTGTGAAGAGCGATGAGGACCGCACATATTTATATGGTTTTTTCTGGACACTTGTCATTAAATGTTGAGTTAACGACGACGTTTTGATGAGAATCTATTAATTCAATTGCTTATTTGTCTTAAAGAATGATTTGTGTTACCAAAAAAAATAATTATTTGACCAGTTAACTTGTGCCCTTTATTGTGGATTTGTGGGCCACTTACATCCCTTTTTAATTTAAAAATATGGTCAAAATATATAAATACGTGAAACCAATTATCACGTCAGCACAGAGAAACTCTTTTTAATTAGTGTTATAAGCCTATAAATAGTAATTTATTATCCTTTCTTATTCTTCTGTTAAAAAATGATAATGCATTTTTATATTTATTCTTTTTTTTATGTATATTTATTTTGTAATGATAATGCATTACAGGGAATATTTTAAAGAAATAAGCAATTAGTTTAAGGGGAAAAATAATGAGAAAGGAAAAAAAATTGAAGGGCTATAAATTTTAGGGAGAAAGTAATGGGTTGAGGGTATTTATGTCATGTTTGTAAGGCAAATTGGTCATAAATTAATTTTGAGCTTGAATGGAATGTACATATATTATAATTTACTAACCAAGTAGACAGAAATAATTCCTAATTCCATGGAAAAATACTTGTTCGTCAGCAAAAACTGCATACCAGCCCGCCCTGATAAAAGAATAAAGATATATTGGTGTTGAAATTCTGGTATTCTCAGAAGCTCAGGACTCCTCTTTGATTCTTCTTTAATCTTTCAGCCCTTGTGGTAAAATTCAAATTCCTTTCTTTGAATCATATGGTTGGTAAATTTCATGAAACACAAGATTTGGTCGGGCTGCATCAGTGACTCCATTTGAACCTTCTCTTTGATTCAGTTTCTTTTTCGGTTTACGTTTCTTCGGCTTTTGCTTGAGGCGTATGTAAACCTTGATACTCCTCTCCCACTCTTTTTTACTTCTCTGATACAGCAGCATCGCAGCCCGGGCATCTTCAATCTGAAAAGGCATACATCAGTGAAACGTCCTACTGGACATTCATACAGAAAGACAGCAAGTTTGCAAAATTAAATAAATATTAAGGTATGACAACGAAGTCCAAGTAACTAACAGGGCAGTGCTCTCCGTTCTGGATCTTGACATCAAGAAACTCAGCTGCAAGATGCTTCAGTGCCCTACTTCGTCCTTCTCTGCTTCATTAATACATGTTAATAGAGCAAATCAAAGCAAATGTTGATCATTTGAAGTTGATTAATTCAGGAAAAAACTGTACTTGAGAAAGGGTTGATACTCTGATGTATCCCGTATATCTGTCTTTGGATGACTTAATAGCAATGCCTGTAAGATAACATATTTTTTTATTAGTACGCCTGTAAGATAACATATACTTGGAATATTCACATAAGTAGTTTAAATTACAAAGCTAGAGGATGGGCAGGGACAAAGAAGATTGGCAAGACTACAAGTACCAACCTTAAGATCATTGCGCAAGGCATGGCCAACAAGAATTCTTCCTTTTAACAACTCTGCCACTTTCTTCTGGACAGCACGGAAATCTTTTGCTGTAAATAGCAACATAAGTGTGAATGAAGGGCTTTTCGTCATCAATTGTAGTTGCGAATATTATCCTTACAAATGCATATTTCAACAAATAACTCCTAATACCATCTTTTACAAAATAACTCAATATAGCTTCATGGAGCAAATTCGTAGGTTAACATCAAAATTCTTCTTGGTAGACCAATCAATATATCAATTTACCAATATAAGATACATTTAGGAGGTCATCCAATTATGTGATATCACTGACAAGAAAGCCAAAATTCACGTTATTGTTGATATATTGACAAGTGACTACAGTTGATATACATTTACCAATTTATGATAATATTACATGCTGATAAAGTCACAAACACAAATCACTACTCTCTATGAGAGAGGGAGAGATGGTCTTTGTTAAATAGTCAAGTCAGCATGTTATAACTATAGACGCAACTGGAGAGAAATTCAATGAGGAAGGGATTGAAAATTAGTAGCATGCCATATCTGTCGAGAAAAAACCATTAGTAGATTCAGTTATGATTATGTATACATGAAATATTCGAGTACTAAAACATTTGCTAAAAAATGAAGAAGATTCACTTGTTAAAACTTGTAAAATGGGATAGTTCACTGGCAGAATAAGATAAGCGTGTCACTGTAGATTTCAGTTTCAGTTAGAATTCCTGTACAGCCATAAGTGGTTCTCGACTGCACATGCATAGGGATCATATACGTATAACCATTATGTTGTAAAATAAAGAAGAGGTGGTCTTTCTATGTCAGGATTTGGGAAATTCATTCTAGTACTAGGAAGGATATCAGATATTATAAAAAACATAATAAATAACAGCAAAGAACATGAAAAATCTGCAAATAAGAATTATCATACAAAACAAAGAACCAACAATACAAAGTATAACAATATTTAGGAGTTGTTGGTTCCACTAGTGAAGCATAGTGATCTTTCACGAGTGTATGACTCATTTACATTTTCTGTGATAGGAGACCCTACTGAACTAACAATTTTACTTAGGGAAATAACATTCCCTTATTTCTTTAGAATAAGTACCAAAAGCTATTTCTTTCATAAGGACAAGAACTACTAAAATTCATTCATCTGTAGTTCTGTACCCATCACACAGCATGTTTCCACATTGACTTGAATAATATGAAGGATATTAAGCATAGGTTAACTAAGAAAATAAGAACCATAAGTTATACTCTCAAAATAAAAAAGTCATAGTGATCGCCAATTAGTAGTCACCAAAAAAAACTACTATGCAACAATCTTTTATGCTTCAATTTTTTATTTTTTATTTTCTTATTGTTAGGCATTGACATACATACATTTGGAGGGATTCACAGAAAGCCTACCTTTCTTCAAGTCACGAGGTCGAATTCCACTAATTTGTGTCCGGAAATCAACAACACGATCCACCGGGCGAACAAACTCGTCATATATAACATTTCCCCACTTATTTACCTGTCATAAACTGAATTAGATTCAATATTCAAAAGAACTCTAATGATAAATCCAATATCATACTACTAGCGCATAAATTTGGAAATTGATTCAAGATTTGTTACGGATATAACACATAGGAAAAACATACACGAGCTTCTAGCTCATGCTACTAATCACATGCTTGAAAAAATTGAACTATTTTAGACTTCCTTCCATAACTAATAATAGGACTTTATATATTTTATAGCTGGTAAAACTACTTGTCCAAGAATTACTCCAGCAAAACCACCACTTACTACTTTAAGAATATACTGTTTAAAATCCATTTTATAGAGGAACTAGTGAACTCAAAATGAGTGATAAGCATCCTGAATTTGCATTATGTCATCTATTCCGAGTGTGTTAGTTTTCCATATGGGCTTCTTAAGATTTACACTATTTCACCCAGTTTTCAATCATTGTAACTCTTCACTATTCCCAAGTACAATACTGGCAAAGCAAGATTCTAGGTGATTCTTCTCTAGCTAAAAGCGTAAATCTCTTGATGACATGCAATATATCTGCAGGTCATGATACTAACCCATTATGTCATGCATCACAACCAATGGAATAAAAAAAGGACAGATGACTGATGTAAAGAGAATTAATCAATACCAGTGTGGCTCTTCCGAGGGCACTTTTATTTCCGAGAGGGCTGACACCAACCATTTCACAATCCATGGCTATCACATCTGTGATACTGTCAAATATTTGATAGTTATGAGTTAAGTAGCATAACTGAACCAAATGGATAATAGAATTAGAACCTTTGACAACTAAATGACATTAGTCATGAAAACATAGAAAAACCCATTACAGAAGGCCCAGGTCGATGTGGATGTTGAAGATTCCAGGTTTCCCTTTCTATACTTGTGATTTCTTGCTAACTCGATGAAGTAGTAGGAGTAAAAAATTTATACTTCGTCGACCCCCCTACCCACTTACCCCACCCAAAAGAATTCCAACCTTGAAAGCCAAATATTAAGAAAATAGATTCCCAACTCATTTGCACTAATATTAAGTAGAAGAAGGTACAGTCCATAAATCTTGTACACATGTCCAATAACATTTTTAAATTTTGATCGAACATAAAATTTGATAGCTTAATTTTTAAAAAAGGCTTATTAAGGAATTGCCTCTTAAACTCGAGCCAACACAATTATAATCTAGTCTTTAGGAACCATGTGGTGACTGGTGAATCTTTAAATTGTACACGGATGGCTGAGACGCAAATGTTAGCTACTTCAGTGTCAAAATGCATCTAAATCTAGTTTCTCATAGGCTAGCAGATACCAAACACAAATACTCATAAACTAGTCACTCCACTTGTGTAATCTCCAAAACTTGCTTGCTATATTTTGTATACCTAAAATTATTGGGTACCTAATAATTTTTTAAAAACAATATGTTATCAAAAGTGCAAATGGCCATAAGTTAAGCATATTGTCTAACTTGCACATCTCCTCCATGTTAATATATTATACAAATTCAACAATCAATTCAGCTTATATTTAATATTCCAACATTTTCCATTAACCAAGTAAAGCCTACATACAACTCTACTAGAAAAAAAGGGAAAAAATAGACTGAACCTTAAATCGGAAGAAGTAGGAATGAGGGGATTAGCCTCTGATTCATCAAACTCCACACTGGACCTCACTTTGCGCTTTCCTAAAAGCAATTTTTAACAAAACATCCGCAGCTAAAATTTTATAAAAAATAAATAACTGAAATTAGAACAACGATAAACCAATTCATTTACCTAGAATGGAATTTTGGGTTTCGTTTTTTGAGTTATGCGACGTATTTGAAGTAACGCCATTGATGTTTAGTTTCTGCAGGGTAAGAGGTTGAATGAATGGCGGATGTTAAAGGGATAAAAGTGTCACCCAGTTAGTATAGATACATATATATATATAGAGAGAGAGAGATAACGGGGTACTTGACAGAGCAGAGCCCAGTTGGGGTTGAGCTGCTTAGGGTTTTTCTTCTGACTTCCCATCTTCTTCTTCTTCTTCTTCTTCTTCTTCTTCTTCTTCGCCTCTTTGTTAATGCATTCTTTCGCGCGTATAGGTATTTCTCTTTTCCGAGTCCTATCCTTGTTTAGCGTTAACACGACCACACGACGTCGCTTCCTTTCTTCTTCTTCTTCTTCTTTTTTATTTTTATTTTTTATTTATGTTTTTTTGCCTTTTGTCCTTTTCTAATTGCAAAGAAGATTATAGGGAGAAGATAATGATTAATGGTCAAAGAAAACCAATTTTAATTTCTCCTAATAAGTATGAATGTATGAGACATTAGAGAAAAGAACAAATTTAATTAATGAAAAACTTTGATAAAACTCATTTTGCTCTAAACTTTTTTTATGATGCTAAATTATTTTCTTTATAAAGTAAGGATATATTACTCCCTTGGTGCCAAAAAAATTACTAAAAGTACACACCCCAAAAAATAAGATAAAGTACATATTATTATAAAAGAATACTAATATTAAGAACAATGATTAGTGAAAAGAGAGTATTCTTTTTCTATTTTCATGTGTATCATTTTCTTTACAATACATTTATTTATAAGTACATCAACATCAATATTTGTGATTTCAATATTTGTGATTTCAAAACTCTATGAGTTTTAAAAATTAAAGCTATGGATTTGCTAGGGATGATCCATAGCATGTATTTGCTATGGATGAAAAATGTGCAAATAACAGCATAACCATATATTACATAAATTAAGGGCTCATATTTAAAATACAAATATGTCATCTGCTAGTTGAACTAGCAGACACATAAAAAAACTTTTCAGACCAAATTACCCCCAAGTCCCATTAACGCCTTGGATTTCAAATTATGTTTCAATCCATCCGCTAGTTGAACTAGTGAACTCAAAAAGTGCAAAAACCAAATTTCATACTAAAATCGTCAAAACCCACACGCGATTTGTTCTTGAATATTACAAATATTAGATCTGTAATATCATATCTCAAATATTAAGCAACAAATATTAGATCTGTCCATGCTATCCCAAATATAACGCTACCAAATACTATCCCAAATATTTTAGATATATCTATCCGCTAGTTGAACTAGCGGAAGAAGAATTATATCGAATAGAGAGCTGAATTATGAGAATAGAGAATAATTCAACAGAGAATAGAGAATATAAAATAATTCAGTCCAAATCAAAGATCAAGCAAGTCTTCGCAGGTCAAAATCGTCTTGGTAAGTTTTCAATTATGGCTGAATATATGTTTAATTCAAGTTCTTCAAATTCTTCTCATGATAATATTGACATGGATAATATTGGTGTTTATAACACGAACCAATCGAATATTAACATTTCAAAAAGTCCGTATGAGGGTCAGATTTTTTTTACTATCCAAGAGGCGGAAGAATTTTATAGAACATATGCACGTAGTAGTGGATTTGAAATAAAAATTGGGCCAACTCATAAATATGATCACTCCAACAATTTGTTCAATCGACTTTTTACATGTAAGAAAGCTAGAAAATCAATTGAAAGAAAGAAACAAGATGTTGATGAAGTTGATAGTAGTAAGGTCAAAAGAAAAAGGGATTCTATAGGTCGGACGATGTGCAAAGCTATAATGTTTGTTGTTCATCTAAAGAAAGAAGATACCTATAAAGTTTCAAAAATTGAGCTGACTCACAATCATGATTTGGTGACTCCGAGCAAGAAAAATTCCATTCAAACAGAGAAAAATATAACTCATGTTGCTCGAAGTTTAATCGGAACTTTCATAAGGGCAGGAGTTGGGTCAAGTAAAATGATGAATGTATTTAGTGAAATAGGAGGAGGGATGAAAAATTTCGATTTCAATGATAAGGATATTCGGAATGTTGGACGAGATATAAGACGTAACACAATAGATTCAAACGATGCCCAAGCAGTATTGCAGTACCTGAAAAAACTCTCGGCGAAAAATCCTCTATTTTTTTACGATATCAAAAGAGATGATATAATCGCATCGAATGCATCTTGTGGATAGATTATCGATCAATGATAGCTTACAAAAATTTTGGGGATATAGTGACATTTGATACAACTTATTGATCGAACAAGTATTCTATGTCGTTTATTCCGTTCACGGGGTAAACCATCATTATCATTCCATCTTGTTTGGTTTTGCATTGATTCAGGACGAAACAGAGGATACTTTTGTATGAGTTTTTGAAACTTGGCTTCAAGCGATGAACAACAAGGCACTGGTTACCATTATCACTGATCAGGACAAAGCTATGAGCAATGCGATTGCTAAGGTTCTTCCAGAAACACACCATGTACTTTGCACATGACATATTAACAACAAATTTCCAGAGAATTACATACATTGTATGAACAGTACCCAACATTTAAACATGATTTTAACTTTTGTGTGTATAAATCTTTGACTGTTGCGAATTTTGAGGATCGATGGAAAAAGTTGATGATAGATTACGAACTGCATGACCATGATTGGCTCCAATCACTTTATAAGGTTAAGCACAAATGAATCAAGGCGTACACAAAGAATATTTTTGTAACAAAAATGACGACTACATCCAGGAGTGAGGAATGAGCAGTTTATTCAATGACTATGTGAATGCGACAACGAGTATCAAGGAATTTATTATAATTGTAAATACACAAAAAACACTTGAGAAGTAGGTTATGAGAGAGAGAAAAGGTGACTACGTAACTTGTCATCTAACCCGAAATATGACTTTTGAATCACCATTAGAAACACATGGAGCAAATATTTATACAAAGGAGATGTTCAGACGCTTTCAAATTGAGATAATAAAATCTCATAAGTATGTAATGCAGAAGCTTCGACATCTAACAACATTGGATACAAAGTCGTATGTATTGTGAAAGGCTAACGACAACGAAGAATCAAATAGGTACTTTATTGTTGTCAATAATGTTAATTGTAAAAAATTTAAACATTCTAGTATACTTTGTAAACACATAATAAGGCATATGATTGCCAAAAGTACAAAAAAGATACCTGATAAATACGTTTTAAGGCGGTGGTGTAAAGATAGTAATAAAGTGAACGCTGAATTACCAAAGATTTTAACTAAAATGTCTAACTACGAGGAATCTCAAACGATGCGTTACAATAATTTGGTGACGTTGCTCTTGCGATTAGCTTCTGCAGGATCGTGCTCAATTAATGGCTTTAAGCATGTCGTACAATTGTGCATTGACAATCAACCCATCATTGAGAAATTTGACCTGATGAAATTAATGTAAAAGAGGTTCCTGATATTTGAGAAGATGATGATCAGCTCGTTGAAGATGAACCGTTATTGGATCCTAATTTTTCGCAAAGAAAGGGGCGGAAAAAAGCTACTAGAATAAAGAGTGGGCTCGAAGAGGCTGCAAGTCGTAAACAATTGAGAAAGTGTGTAATATGCAATATGCTGACCAATCATGATAAGCGGAACCACTACAAAATTTTGGGTCAAGAAAAGTTGGGTGTTTGAAGTTATCTTAATATGTGGTTTTATGATTATGTAATAACAAAACTATTTATTTTTATTTATATATTTTGATTTATCAGCATGATTTCCCAAGAGTTACATAAGATGAATTACTCATAATTAGTGAATGATTTAGAGTTTGTATTTCCAAACATCAATCATAAGGAGAAAATAATATTATAAAAAGAAAAAGAAATATTTTAAATCGAATATAATAATATGTAATATTACAAAAAGAATTTGTGAAAGTGTTACAATGATCCATGAAAAAACCCTTGAGCTGAACTGTGACGCCCTCAAAATAGGTATACATCACCCATCTTGAGTCGCCAAATACATGGTATAAAATACAAATAAAAACTTAATTATACAACTGTCGTGTAAAATACGACAAAATATATGATATGAGTTTTAATACAAATATTGTCATCCAGACAATATCCACACTCAATGGAGTCCTCATTACATTTATTATCACACTATTTAACAGAATGGTGAGGACTATTAATGCTATCATCTGGACCGTCACTCCGTTTCCCGACTCGTCCCAGCTATATTTTCATTTTCTGAAAAGAACAATGAAATAAAGGGTGAGTTCAACTAGCCCAGTAAGAAATATTATAACTAAGATAATGCAGAATAAACTATCATTAGTCTTTAACAATGTTAAACTGATAAAATACAATAGACATCAAGTTTAACTGCAGCGGAATAAGCAATCCATTAGAAGAGTCAAGTAGAGCATGATATCTACTATCTTTTATGATTTAAAATGTTTTCATCAATTTTTTTTATCGCTGAGACTCAACTTAATAAATAAACCACATCATCGAATCATCCCTGGCAATGGATATTCATTAAATCATCAATGGTCATGACTATACTGAATAATCCATGGTCATAATCATACCAAAAAATATCCATCGATGCACTACCGGCCAATGAGGACTTTTACCACATCATTCATTACATTACGGTCATGATTATACCGAATAATTCCTGGTCATAATTATACTAAGTCCATCTATGCATGTAAGCCAAAGATGACTTTCATCACAATATAAGTATGAGGAATATGGCAATGATATAAGCAATAATCAAACGAAATCAAATCAAACGAAATCAAGGATAAATATTAAAGACTTTAAATTTATCCAAATATTATCAATCACTTAATAAACTCATAATCTAATATTATTAATTTTATAATAATATTTTAATCACTTCTTAAACTTATAAATAATTTATTTCAATTGTTTACACTTTACCAAATAATGCATTTTAATAATTCAAAAATGTCATACTCATAAGATTTCATCACCAATGATCAAATCCCTCATAAAAAATCTGCATATACCTTATATAGGATTCTCAAGTCATAAAATCCTATTTTCTAATTTTGTTACTTCACATAACATATTTAATTCATTTACTCATAACTAGTTCATTTTCATGAAAAATACCAAATCAGTTCTAAAAATATTTCTTTTCTGGGATTTAGCATAATGTAGTCCCATATTGAACATATATTTTTCTCGGAATTTTTTAAAATTTATTTACTATTTTTTTTATATGGCCAAAACTGCCGAATATTTAGACATTTATCAAAAATTATACTTTTGTCGAAAATTTCCGAAATTTAGAGGATATACTCCTGTTATATACATGTACTCCCAATAAAAATTTCACTAATTTTGGAGTTAACCATAAGGAGTTATAAGGGTTTACTTTTAAAATAGTCTTTTCACATAAAATCCATAACTCTTAATACATACATCCAAAAATCGTCATCTTTGGACACAATATAGAAAACTCATCAAATTATCATTTCAAATTTTTCCAGAATTTTTGAGGGTCAGAAAAATTACGAAACTGCAAATGGATTTTCACCCGTCATGCGGTAATCCACGTAGACAGATCATTTTCACAATTTAATAAGGAATGAATACAAAGGATCATTCACCATGCATGCGGTAATCCACATAGACATGTTATTTCAACAGAATAATAAAAAATAGAATAACAGAAGAATTCACTATGCATGTGATAGACGCACAGACAGGTTATTCCCAATAAAATAATAAAGAATGGAATCAGGTCATGAGTAATCCGCACAGACAGGATATTCCAACAGAATAATAAAGAATGTAATAACAACAAAATTCAACAGGTATGCGATAGACCGCACAGACAGGTTATTCTCAACAGAATAATAAATAATGGAACTAGGCCATGCGTAATACGCAGAGACAAGATATTCCAACAAAATAATAAATAATGGAACCAGGTCATGCGTAATCCGCACAGACAGGATATTCCAACAAAATAATAAAGAATGAAATAATAGAAGAATTTCACCATGTATGCAGTACTTCGCATAGACAGGTTATTCCAACATAATAATAAGGAATGGAATAACAATAGCTCTATTCATGAATACGACAGAAATAATACCCCTTACCTTAGAAGAAACTGGATATTGGAATAATGAGGTAGCAGACTTCTCTTCTTCTTTCTCTCTATAATTTCTCTCTATAATAATTGCTCTACAGCTTTTGTGAATTGGTGAGAAATGAAGGAAGAATGAACTTCTATTTATAGAAAAATATAGTTTCGATAATTACAAGTTTTGGGGCTCGAAATATTACAGTAACCTTCAACTTTTCTGTGAGACCCCAAATTTTACGAATAAAGATTTAATTTTCTCGAAATATTTTTTTGAATATTATGGTGTGGATTTGAGATAATGTTATAGTTGTGGGTAGTATTTATAAATTTTACAAAGTATGCAAGTTGTTATATAATATTCGATTGGTCGGGAAATATTCCTTTTATCGGAAAATATCCGTACGACGGTATAATCATTTGTGGACCCCACAACGGAATTATTGTCGGATTGAGAAAATGACAAAAATATTTTTATGAAAATAACGGCGGAAGTTTTACTGTTAAAACTGTTGAACTACTCGGTAGTAAAAGTACAGTAATACGCGTGGTTGCATAGTAGCGCACGGTATTGATTATTAATGCTTACGTGAGAAGTCACTCAGTTTTGTTTAATTATTGCTACAGTAATTGATGAAAGTAATATGCACACAAGCCAATCATGTTTGATGATAAAGCATATACTTTGTAACAATCTTATTTATTTATTAATAAAAAGTATTAATTTATTAAAGGCTTTTAATTATCTACATGATGCTGTTTTATAATATGTGATAAACCCATAGTTTTAAGCAATGCTTTTAGAATAATGATGATGATCATTCTAATGAGATCTAAATTCTTAGAAAGCTTAAAACTAAAATAGTTCCCAATCGTTGGATTACTAAATTGGGGATTAGTGAATCCGGATAGATTGGTACATACGTTAATTGCTCATTGGATGAGGATGATTGATCTCATGATCATTTGTGTGGAGACACTAAAGCAAGTATATAGGTGCTTATTAGAGAATAAGTTCACTGAACGTGACTCGCTAAGGAATACCTAATGGAGTTTTACTTGCATGTCAATAGGAATTCCTGTAGTGATAGTAGTACAAGTGATCCTTGGACTTGAGATCATCATAGTATCTTGTGTATGATGAGTTATACTTTGACTTATTCCTTAAGACCCTTAGGGTATATCAAAGGGTATACTTGGGTATAATAAGTTGTACATGGAGATAATGTATGATCAATAAAGAATCTACCACTTCTAGTAAAAGAAGAGAAATGTCCTATGTGATTCGATAAATGACAACCCAGTAGTCCTTGGCCAAGGCAGAATGAAATTAGAAAGGTGTTTCTAATTTACATTATTTGGGGTTGTGCATTTAAGAGTCGAAATACATATAATTAAATAAAATAAGACTTGACAGAAATTCCATGTCTTATATTTAATTGGGACATTGTATGGTGGAAGGATTGAATTGTACGGTAACTATTTACTCAAAGGTTCTTTTATGATTAATGTTGAAATCTATATTATCTGGAAAGTCGTTGATCGCTAGGGAGGCTTATCTCTATTGTAGAATAAATATTATTTATTTAAATAAATTATTAATTTAATTTATTTATTTAAATAATATTAGAATTGTTCTAATTGATTTATTCACAACCGGTTTAATATGGAGAACCTAAAGGGTCACACCATAAAAGGAAGAATAATTATTTAAGAAGTTAATGGCATAATCGTAATAATAAGTTAAGTATATTTAATTTAATCTATGGTGATAGAATAAATTAAATAGCTTAATATTTATTATTTAATATTTTGGAAATATTAAATATAAATTAATAAGAGGAGTCTTATTATTATTATTACTATTATTATTATTTAATTCCTAAAGGAGTTTGGGAAATAATTAATATAAATACTCTCATTTATTCCTAATAGGATTAGGAGGGAAAATTAGTTAAAGGAGTTTAATTAATTATCCCTAATAAGATTAGGGAGCCCATTTAATTAAAAGAGTTTAATTAAATAAATAATACCTTATTTTAATAGGGTTACTTGATATCTTTATAAGAGAAGTCTTATATCAGATATCAAACATACGTTATTCCAATTGTTGGAGAGTACGCCTTTTTCTATAGAGATAGAAAAACTAGGGTTTAGCCAAATACCCATCTTCTTGAATTCTTCTTCATCCTTGGTGGATCACCTCTAGAGGCCAAACACTTGGGTGGCAAACGTTGATCAAAGGAAAGAACCAAACCCGGTGGATTCAAGATGAACGCGAAAAGGATTGGAGGTGAACTTGTACCTGAGGAAGCTTGGATCTTCAAGGGTATGATTCTTATTCATATCTTTTCGTTTAATTAATAATTGTGCATAAAGGGTGATCCGGGTATACGGTTTGTAAAATTTTAAACTCTGATTTTTACACGCTTCCGCTTATTTTTGCAATTTGATTGCGTTCTTGAATATTACAAACCTAACAGTGGCATCAGAGCCAAACCTTTATGCGAATTATTAATTGTTCAGATTTGATATGTTTATTGATATGGGTTTAGAACAATTTAATTGGGCATAATTTATTATATAAAATTTATTTTAAAAAAAACGCAGAAATAAAATGTTGTTGCGGAACTGTTATTTTATTTGCAACTGTTGCGGAATAACATGTTTTCAAAAAACTGCATCATGTTCCTTCGGTTAACATAATATTATATATTACCGAAACCTTTTGTAAGCTCCACCGTATGTTTTATTATATATATAATATATATGATTACATGTTCAAAGGAAGATTACTCCCACGTGGTGTCTGGTTTCATGATGCAGGTTTTGTTTTTTTATAAAAAAAGGATGCATGCATTTTTTTTTGTATTAAAGATTGCAGGCGTTTTTAATTCTTTCTTTATTGTGTACGGATTATATATATATATATATATATATATATATATATATAATTTTTTAATAATTTTATAATTAAAATAAAATATTTATTTTAATTTTAAAATAAAAGGTTTATTTTAATCTTAAAATAAAAGGGTTTATTTTAATTTTAAAATTAGATTTCATGCTAACTAATTAGAGTTGGAATTGGATTCCATGATAACTAATTGGAGTTGAAATTGGATTTCATGTTTTATAAAATAAAAGAATTTATTTGTGAATAGGAAAGTGAATCCATCTTTCCTTAAATAAAAGAGTTTATTTAGATATGAAATAAGATTTCATATTATTCAAAATAAAAGAGTTTATTTGTGAATAGGAAAGAGAATCCTAATTTTCCTAAATAAAGGAGTTTATTTAGATATGAAATAAGATTTCATATTATTCAAAATAAAGGAGTTTATTTGTGAATAGGAAAGAGAATCCGTGTTAATAAAGGAGTTTATTTTTTTACTTGGAATTGGATTCCATAATTAATTAAAATAAATGAGTTTATTTTGATTAATAATTTTGATTAAAATAAAATAGTTTATTTTATTCAAAATTGGATAAATTAAAATAAAATAGTTTTATTTTGATTTAAATTTGGATTAAAATAAAGGAGTTTATTTTGATTCAAAAATAGATTTTATACTAACTAAATTTGCCCATTAAATGATATCAATATATATATTAAATGTTTATTATTCATGAGATGAATGTTATTTATTGATACATATGGTGATGTGTATGATAATAAATGGGATTGATTATGGATTATTGACCAATGTGATTGGATTTTATTTTAGTTAGATGCATGGATGTATGGATTTTATTAAATGGGGTCTGCGTACCTCGTCTTCTCTAATTTTTTTTCTTAATGTAAATTCTAACTCCCTCCTATGTACTTCCCCTTGACTGCTGATCAAGGTTTCTATTTATTTTAAATAGTTTTGTAATAGGAATAGTTAGAATTAATTTTAAAAAAAATTGGAGATTAAGGGGCAAGGAGCGCTTGAAGACCCGTTTGTAATGGAGTCCGGGTTTAAATGTAATAGTTATATTTAAATTTAATTCTTGCACCCCTAAGTTTGACCTTTTGGTTCACTTGGTGGCTCTAGTGAACCAAACTAGAATAAAAGTCCATAATCAATCCGGGTAGAATATAGTATTCTATATGTGCATGCTTATACTATATATATATTATATATTATGCAAACATGCTTCGCATGTTCATTAATATGACGCGTATTTTATATATATGTGTGCATGCGCGCTAAACAAGATGAGACAAATTAATAACAAACCCCTCAAATATTTTATATTAAATTGTAACGTTCAAAGATATTTGGAATATCGAACGTCGCCTTCTAGCATGATAGAAACAATAGAGTATTGAATATTTAATATGAGTTTGTTGTGCACACACAAGGCGAGTATTAAATATTTAAGATGTTGTTTTTATTACATATGATGTTTATAAGGAATTGAACATTACTGCTTTGTTGTGCACACACAAGGGCTGTAGTTTTCTCTTCACTTGTATGGAAATGCTGGGTCTGACTTAACTTAAATCGTTTTAGTTCGGATATGCACACACTTGACCATTATGATTTAAGAGGCAAAATACAAGGAGTTACATAGTTGATGTAATTGACATGAGTTGTCTACCTATTTATTTATATATAGTTTGTTGTGCACACACAAGGCTATATACATTTGAAATGGAATCCTTATTCTCACTAGCAAATCTTTAATTGGATTTTGCCGAACTATATAAGTGAGGGTAATATAGTTTGAAGAAAATAGTGGGAGATACCAATTTAAAACAAGACCTAATTTATTTTGGTAATTAATAAAAGAATGTATGTTAAAATGTTGTTAATTATAAATTCATTTACAGATTTTTACAATGTCTAAATTACTATCACTGCATAGCATATTAGATGCTTATTTAACCGGACCGTATTAAACGGATTGGTTAAGGAATTTGAGAATAGTTCTCATGGCTGAAAAGTTATCTTATGTCCTTAATACGCCTATCCCTGCAAAGGTTGCAGACAATGCATCCGAGGAAGAGATTGCTACTTTTAGAAAGTGGCAAGATGATGCACAGTTGGCTCAATGCATCATGCTCGCATCCATGAGTAACGAGCTTCAGCGTCAGCATAAAACTATGGATGCTCTCTTACTATATTCCTGCACATCAAGTTGTTGATGGTAAGGAAAGTAGGACTGATAGATATCAGATATCTAAGGAGCTCTTCCGATCTAGAATGACCGATGACACTACGGTACAGATAAAGGTCCTTAACATAATCAATTTGATTGATTAATTAGGACAACGGGTTTTGTCATGGATGGAGAGTTGAGCCAAGATTTGATCTTGCACTCACTTCCGGACTCCTTTCACAATTGTTGTGAATTTTTCATATGAATGAGCTAGATATCAGCCTCGCTGATTTGTTTAACATGTTGAAAAATGTTGAGAGTCACTATCCAACCAAGAAAGACCAAGTCTTACTTGTAGCGGTCAAAGGATCTTCTGAAAATAAGAACGATTCTAAGAAGGTAAAAAGAAAGGCATAAAGAAAGGATAATAAGAACAAAACTGATACGGATAGCAAAGGTGTTTGCTTCCACTGCAATAAGCATGGACACTGGAAGGAAACTGCAAGAAGCATCTTGCAGAGGCTAACCAAAGAAGCTTAGTGAAGTTTCGGTTACAAATACAATTTTATTCATGATTTAAAATAAATTTTTCTTTAAGTCAAGGTTCTACTTGGGTATTGGATACCGACTTTGGTTATCATAAATATAGATTTATGAAGGGACCAAGTAGAAGTAGAAAGCTAAACAAATATAAGTAAACCTATGTGTGGGAAATGAAGCAAAGATTGCTTCATTAGCCATAAGAACTTATAATTTAGCAATGCTTACGGGCAAATCTATTAAGTCAATAAGTTGTTATTGTATTCCAGTTCTTGTTAGAAACATTATTTCCATTTTATTGTTGGACAATAAAATTTTGGTATTATATTTAAGAACAATTGTTGTTCTATTTATAATAATAATGTTTTGTATAGAACTGAAATATTACTTAATGGATTTAGTATACTTGACTTACGTGAAAAATATATTTTTCAAATTGAACAAACTAGTATAAGAAAAGGAGATGATCATTCAAAGAGTTGAATGTATGTATTTGTTGAAATATAAGTGTGAATTATTTGAAATGTTCAAAGAATTCAGAAATGAAATAAATTGACAAAGTATTAAGATTCTTTGATTAGATCAAGGAATAAATACTTGTGCAATAAGTTTCTAGATCATCTCAAATGGTTTTCTCATAATAGACACATCTTGGTACGCAATAATTGATTGATGTATCTGAATGGAAAAATCGTACCTTGTTGGACATGGTGCGGTCCATAATGATTTTACCGACATTCCAGTATCCTTCTAGGATCATGTCCTAGAAATGGCTGCATATCTACGGAAAAGGTAACCTCAAAATCCGGCCCCAAGACTCCATAAAAGTTATGGACAGGGAGGATTCCTAATCTTAAGTGTGTTAAGATAAGGGGTTGTCCAACTTATGTGAAAAGGTTTCAAAGGATAAGCTTGGGACAAAATTTGACAAGTACAGATTTGTGGGACATCCTAAAGTAAGTTTAGGGCATATGTTTTATAATCCTACTTAGCAAAAGGTGTTTGTTGCGAAACATGCTGCCTTCTAAGATAAATGTGTTTATCATTGAAGGGGCTAGTGGGAGGATAATACATCTTGAAAATTTCAAGAACCACAAAACACTACAAGTCAAATAAGAGGAACCTATAGATAGACCTATTGTACCACAACCGAATCGTAAATCTGGAATAGTACCGAAGATACCTAGGAGGTATGGATTCATCATGGATGATGATGATGAGGTACGTATCATAGAAGATGATGATCCAGTTACATACGATGAGGTAAGAGTTGTAGACACTCAGAGAAATGGATTGAAGCAATCTTCTCAAAAATGGAACATTTATTTTGATATGATAATCAAAAGAGTTTGATTTTATCAAAAATAAGAATGAACCTAGTGTGTACAAAAGGATCAGTGGGAGCGTCGTGACATTTCTGGTATTATATGTTGATATAATATGGATAAGGAATAACATACCAATGCTACAATCAGTAAAGATAAATTTGTCTAAACATTCCTCCATGAATGATTTGGGAAGAGTATCTTAATTGGGGATGCAAATCTATATAGATAGATTTAAAAGGATACTCGGCTTAACCCAAGGAACGTATATTCATTTGATGCTAAAGTTGTTTAGCATGGCAAACTCCAAGAGATATCTCATGTTGATGAGCCATGGAGTGTATCTCTCTTAATAGTCCCCATAGACTCCTAAAAGAGAGATCGCATAAGTAACAATCATGTATGCAATGAAATATACGCGACCTGATGTTGATCAGTCGTATTCTGGAGAAGTTCACTGTGAGACAGTGAAAAACATCTTAAAGTACTTAACCAGCACTAAGGATGTGATATAATTCATGGCGGGTCTGAATTAAAACTAGAGGGCTTAACAGACTCAAGTTTTTCAAACGGACCAAGACGACAGAAAATCCACTTTAAGGTAAAGGGTTACCTTGAACGGTGGTGCAGTGAATTGGAAAGGTTCCAAACAACAAAGAGTTGTTGATTTAGTGATAAAGATAAAGTATATAGCTATAAATGAAGCTACAAGTTGATTGTTTGGATGAAAAGTTCATTACAGAACTAGGAATAGTTCCTAAGTCTCATCTTAGATCTAAACATGTGTTGTGGCACTTTCATTTGATTATAAGAATCATTGAAAGATGGGAAATCACTATAGAGATAGTAGACTCTCAAGAACAACATTACATATCCATTAACTAAAGCTTATCCAACAGCAGGATAATCGTCACTTAGAGAAGAAGAGTATGAGATACCATGACGATTGGCTTTAGTGCAAGTGGGAGATTGAAAGTAATATGCACACAAGCCAATCATGTTTGATGATAAAGCATATACTTTGTAACAATCTTATTCATTTATTAATAAAAAGTATTAATTTATTAAAGGCTTTTAATTATCTACATGATGCTGTTTTATAATATGTGATAAACCCATAGTTTTAAGCAATGCTTTTAGAATAATGATGATGATCATTCTAATGAGATCTAAATTCTTAGAAAGCTTAAAACTAAAATAGTTCCCAATCGTTGGATTACTAAATTGGGGATTAGTGAATCCGGATAGATTGGTACATACGTTACTTGCTCATTGGATGAGGATGATTGATCTCATGATCATTTGTGTGGAGACACTAAAGCAAGTATATAGGTGCTTATTAGAGAATAAGTTCACTGAACGTGACTCGCTAAGGAATACCTAATGGAGTTTTACTTGCATGTCAATAGGAATTCCTGTAGTGATAGTAGTACAAATGATCCTTGGACTTGAGATCATCATAGTATCTTGTGTATGATGAGTTATACTTTGACTTATTCCTTAAGACCCTTAGGGTATATCAAAGGGTATACTTGGGTATAATAAGTTGTACATGGAGATAATGTATGATCAATAAAGAATCTACCACTTCTAGTAAAAGAAGAGAAATGTCCTATGTGATTCGATAAATGACAACCCAGTAGTCCTTGGCCAAGGCAGAATGAAATTAGAAAGGTGTTTCTAATTTACATTATTTGGGGTTGTGCATTTAAGAGTCGAAATACATATAATTAAATAAAATAAGACTTGACAGAAATTCCATGTCTTATATTTAATTGGGACATTGTATGGTGGAAGGATTGAATTGTACGGTAACTATTTACTCAAAGGTTCTTTTATGATTAATGTTGAAATCTATATTATCTGGAAAGTCGTTGATCGCTAGGGAGGCTTATCTCTATTGTAGAATAAATATTATTTATTTAAATAAATTATTAATTTAATTTATTTATTTAAATAATATTAGAATTGTTCTAATTGATTTATTCACAACCGGTTTAATATGGAGAACCTAAAGGGTCACACCATAAAAGGAAGAATAATTATTTAAGAAGTTAATGACATAATCGTAATAATAAGTTAAGTATATTTAATTTAATCTATGGTGATAGAATAAATTAAATAGCTTAATATTTATTATTTAATATTTTGGAAATATTAAATATAAATTAATAAGAGGAGTCTTATTATTATTATTACTATTATTATTATTTAATTCCTAAAGGAGTTTGGGAAATAATTAATATAAATACTCTCATTTATTCCTAATAGGATTAGGAGGGAAAATTAGTTAAAGGAGTTTAATTAATTATCCCTAATAAGATTAGGGAGCCCATTTAATTAAAAGAGTTTAATTAAATAAATAATACCTTATTTTAATAGAGTTACTTGATATCTTTATAAGAGAAGTCTTATATCAGATATCAAACATACGTTATTCCAATTGTTGGAGAGTACGCCTTTTTCTATAGAGATAGAAAAACTAGGGTTTAGCCAAATACCCATCTTCTTGAATTCTTCTTCATCCTTGGTGGATCACCTCTAGAGGCCAAACACTTGGGTGGCAAACGTTGATCAAAGAAAAGAACCAAACCCGGTGGATTCAAGATGAACGCGAAAAGGATTGGAGGTGAACTTGTACCTGAGGAAGCTTGGATCTTCAAGGGTATGATTCTTATTCATATCTTTTCGTTTAATTAATAATTGTGCATAAAGGGTGATCCGGGTATATGGTTTGTAAAATTTTAAACTCTGGTTTTTACACGCTTCCGCTTATTTTTGCAATTTGATTGCGTTCTTGAATATTACAAACCTAACAATTGATGCATAGTATCTCACGTTATTTGATTCAATTATTGTCGATATTTTATATATTATTAAATTAATAATTGAGACGACGAAGTTATTAATATTATTATTTGCAATATTAACGATGTCTATAAGTTTTGCCAAGGAGAGGTTTGGTCACCTAATTGGGCGCCAATAAGGAGAAATTCTTTTTGGAAAGCCCCCTCTTTTCTGGGAACGAACTGGTCGATTAATATTGTGAATTATAATAATGATGATAAATATTGTTAAATATATTGAGGTGTCTTTTTATAAAGTCACGAAAGTTTATATATATATTATATAATTTTTTTATTAGTATTATTAATATAATAAAATAGAAAAACTTTTTATATAAAACATAATACTTTATAAAGTTATTTGTTTTATTAGACAATAATTAGAATATAATATATTTTATTATGCATAGTATTTTGCATAATAAAATCTTTTTATATAAAACAAAATACTTTTATAAAGTTATTTGTTTTATTAGACAATAATTAGAATATAATATATTTTATTATGTATAGTATTTTGCAAAGTAAAATCTTTTTATATAAAACAGGATACTTTTATAAAGTTATTTGTTTTATTAGACAATAATTAGAATATAATATATTTTATTATGCATAGTATTTGCATAATATCTGCATAGTAAAATCTTTTTATATAAAACAGAATACTTTTATACAGTTATTTGTTTTATTAGATTTTAAATAATATATATATATATATTATAAATAGAATATATTATATTTTATTGCATAGTATCCTATCTATTTTTCTATAAATAGGATGCTTAGTTAGAATTGAAAATCACACAAGAAATTCAAAGAATTCTCTTCTATAATCTTGAGCGTATTTCTTTAGAGTTTTAAGAAGCTTTGAGCGTAGTGCGAGTTTTCTTCAAGTATATCCCCGCCCTACTCGTCGGAGTACTCTTCTTTATAAGGTAAGGGGTATTATTTCTTTCGTATTCATGAAGAGAACTTCTGTTATTCCATTCTTTATTATTCTGTTGGAATAACCTGTATATATGAAGTACCGCATACATGGTAAAATTCTTCTGTTATTCCATTCTTTATTATTATGTTAGAATAACCTGTCTATGCGAAGTACCGCATACATGGTGAAATTCTTCTGTTATTCCATTCTATATCATTCTGTTGAAATATCCTGTTTGTGCGTTTACGCATGACCTGGTTCCATTATTTATTATTCTGTTGGAATAACCTGTCTGTGCAATCTATCGCATGCATGGTGATTTCTGTTGTTATTCCATTCTTTATTATTCTGTTAGAATATCTTGTCGGTGCGAATTTCGCCTGACCTGGTTCCGTTCTTTATTATTCTATTGGAATATCCTGTCTGTGCGTTTACGCATGACCTGGTTCCATTATTTATTATTTTGTTAGGAATAACTTGTCTGTACGATCTATCGCATGCATGGTGAATCCTTCTGTTATTCTATTCTTTATTATTATGTTGGAATAACCTGTTTGTGTGGATTACCACATGCATGGTGAATGATCCTTTGTATTCATTTCATATTAAATTATGGAAATAATCTGGCTACGTGGATTACCGCATGGCGGGCGAAAATTCATTTGCAGTTTCATATATTCTATTATACACAGTTGGTTAAAGCTTTGGCTTCTATATTCCTTGAAATTAGTAGAATATCCTGGATATTTGCACTTCATCCAGTATCTTTTAATGCAAATATTCTTCTGAGCATTCTTGAATTTTTCTCCACAAAACAGTATCATGTTGACAATTTGGACATTATTGAGTTTAGGATAAATTAACTTATAAATCTTTAAAATTTATTTTTGAACTTGTTTTATTGAATTATTATGTCATTGTCATAATGAGTTATGTTGGTTATTATGTGAAAACATAAAAGTTTCTTAGAAATCACAAAGGGTTGAAAATCAGATTTTGGTGAAAATGGAATATGAAATTCAATTGACCATATCTCCTATTATATTTCAAATTTTTGAGTGTGATCAAGTTCTAGAGTTAGATCTATGAGTTTTCTAATTTATCCAAGTTGAATCACTGGAAAAGGTGTTGTAGATTTTTGTGTGGACTAATTTTAGCAAAGGAGTCAAAAACTGCAAAGTACCAAAAAGGCTACTGTCCAGAAATTTAAAAGGTCATTTTCGGCCACTTAGTTTGTGAGAAAAATTCCTGCCTTTTGGGACATAAAAATATATGGTATAAAGTACCTCCTGTCCAAAAATGAGCTCATTCCGACTTAAAATGAGCAAGTTATGACTATTTCAATATTTAGGTTTTTCTGACGAAAAACGTTATAACCAGAGTTCTATAACTCCGATGACCATAAAATTTAAACTGGAAGCTCACGTTAACATGTGTAAGATCCTGCCAAGATTTGGAAATTTCTGGAGTTAAACTTGAGGTAACTAATTTCTTAAGGAATTAATTAGAAATTGATTTTTGAAAAATACTTAAGGGAGTTGAAAAATTATAAAAAAAAATACTTGTTGTGTATGAAATATATGTATATATATTTGGACAAAGGATAGAAAAATAATAAATTAATTTGGTAATTTTTCATGAAATTAGTTTAGTTACGAACATATGAGTTAAATATGTTATGTGAAGTAACGGAATTAGTAAATATGATTTTATGGCTTGGGAATCCTATATAGGCTATATGCAGATTTTTGATAAGGGATTTGATCGTTGGTGATGAAATCTTATGAGTATGGCATTTTTGAATGATTAAATGTATTATTTGGTAAAGTATAAACAATTGAAATAAATTGTTTATAAATTTAAGAAGTGATTAAAATATTGTTATATATTAATAATATTAGATTATGAGTTTATTAAGTGATTGATAATATTTGGATAAATTTAAAGTCTTTAATATTTATCCTTATTTTTGTTTGATTAATGCTCATCATTCTCATGTTTATATTGTGATGAAAGTCATCTTTGGCTTACGTGCATAGATGGATTTGGTGTGATTATGACTAGGGATTATTCGGTATAGTCATGACCGTAATGTGACGAATGATGTGATAAAAATCCTCAGTGGCCTGTAGTGCATTGATGGACAGTTTTTGGTATGATTATGACCAGGGATTATTCGGTATAATCATGACCATTGATGATTTAATGAATATCCTTGGCCCATAGTGCAGGGATGATTCGATGATGTGGTTTATTTATTAAGCTGAGTCTCAGCGATTAAGTTGATGAAAAACTTTTTAAATCATAGAAGATAGTAGATTTTATTCTCTACTTGACTTTTTTAATAGATTGCTTGTTCCGTTGCAGTTAAACTTGATGTATTTTGTATTTTTTTAGTTTAACATTGTGAAGGCTAATGATAATTTATTCTGCATTATCTTAGTCATAATATTTCTTACTAGGCTTGTTGAGCTCACCATTTCTTTCACTGTTCTCTTCAGAAAATGAGAACGTAGCCAGGACTAGTTGGGGAATGGAGTGACGGTCCAGATGATAGTATTAGTAGTCCTCACTATTCTGTTAAATAGTCCGATAATAAATGTAATGAGAACTCCTTTGAGTGTGAATATTGTCTAGATGACAATATTCTTATTAAAACTCTCAGTTATGTTTTGTCGTATTTTTTACACGATGTTTGTATAATTAAGTTGTATTTGTATTCAGTACCTTGTATCTAGCGACCCAAGATGGGTGATGTATACCTTTTTTGGGGGCGTCACAGTTGGTATCAAAGCTTAGGGATATGATCCCTGACTGAGATGTGAGACAAGAACTAGGAGGGGAGAGACAGGAAATTCCTTCGCTAGTATGACCTACCTAAGTTTATTTGGTATTTAATTGATCGGTCAGAGTATAGGGATAATATGTAATATGTTAATTAACCCTTGTTTTGTGACAGTATTTGAAAATGGCATCTGAAAATATCTTGGGAGAAGTTCCAAGAGTTGTTCAACGACAAGTACTTTTCCGAAAGTATTCGTCACATGAAGGAGGTGAAATTCAACAAGTTGGAAAAAAATAATATGACTGTGTCGCAATACGAGGCTAAATTTGCGGAGTTATCCCGGTTCCCATTTGGTCGATAATGAGGAGCGAATGACACAAATATTTCTAAGAGGTTTGAAACCCAAGATACGTCAATACCTTATCTCTCATAAAATTTGTTTATATTCAGATGTTGTGAATAGGGATCAGTTATTGGAGCGCGATAATGAGTCAGCACAACCAAAAGGCAACGACCAACAACACGATAATAATCGTACCGGTGGCAACGGCCATCGGAACAATGATAACCATCGTGGGGGAAATTATCATACCAAGAATGGTATCCACTTCAGTGGTAATCATGACCAAGATAATAGAAATGGAAATTTCAAGAAGAGAAGGTCATTTAGCTCTATTTTTTCGTGCACCAAAGTCAAGTCCAGCTGGGACGGTGGCACCAAAGGCGGATACGGACAAAACAAAGTTGGTGGTTTCAGGGAGAGCGTTTTTTGTGACTTCTCAAAAAGCGAGTAACCCGAACGAAGTTAGCACGTATTAGTTAATTATAAATTCTTGCGAAGTCTATACCTTATTAGATACCGGTTCTACCCATTATTTTATCTCTCTTGCTTGCGTTCAATGTTTAAATTTGACCCCATAGAATTTAGACTTTGACTTATCGGTTGAAGCTCCGTTAAGAGAAACCTTCATTACATGTGTTATCCAAGTCTTGGATGAGAGTCACAGTTTTGAATGATATTTCTGTTGTAAATAAATTTCCTGACGTATTCTTGAAGACTTCTTAGCCTACTTAGAGCGTGAAATCGAATTTTGTATTGACCCCAGTATAAAACCCATTTCGAAAATCCTCAAATATTTCTTCAACTAAAACGAACGTATAATGTGCCAAAGACGTTGGCTCGAGCTGTTTAAGATTACGATCATACCACTCAATATCATCGTTGAAGAGCGAACGTGGTAGCTGACGCATTGAGTAGAAGATCGTATGCGTTTACGAGTACGATGCTGTTAACACAAAAACTCATTTCGTATAACTTATAAATGATGAAGATAGAGTTAAAGACTCTAAGGACCCACGTGGTGATATCAAATATAAGAGTAAAATCGACTTTAATCGATAAAATTAAAGTCGTACAAGCTACATACTTAGAGCTGATGAATGTGAAGAGGGCGTTACTCTAGAATCAAGAATCGATGAATAAAGGAAATCTCAACCCTCGATTTAATCGGCCCATTTGAAATCCTCGATCAAGTAAGAACTGTGGCCTATAGACTCGTTTTACCGCCAAGTATGTCACGTGTTCATAACGTTTTTAACGTATTGATGTTACGTAAATATGTGGACGGCCCGTGTGACGTTCCCAAAATAGGTATACATCACCCATTCTGAGTCGCCAAATATATGGTACAAAAATAACTACAACTTTTATTATTACAATTATCATGCAAAATACGACAACACACATGTTGTGAGTTTAAATACAAATATTGTCTTCTAGACAATATTCACACTCAAATAAGTCCTCATTACATTTATTGATACACTATTTTACACAACTAACAAGGACTGCTAAAACAATTGTCTAGGACCATCACTCTTTACCCCGACTGGTTCCTGCTATATTTTCACCCCCTGAGAAAAAAAATGGAACAAAAAGGAAAAGGGTGAGCTCAACTAGCCTAGTAAAGAATATTATAACTAAGATAATGAACAACAAATTATCGTTAGCCTTCAAAAAATTAGATAAAATATAATGGACAACAAGTTTTAGATCAATATTTGCAACGGAAATAACAATTCATTAGAAGAGTAGTATAGAATGAAATCTACTATCATCTATGAATTTAAAAGTCCATCATTAATATTTTATCCCTGTAACATCAATCAATATACATTTTGAATCAAATATTTATCTTTGCACTACGGGCCAAAGTTATCCATCTGTATCACCAGTTAGTCATGTTCATCTCAACACCTGTTCATCTTTGCACTACGGGCCAAAGATATTCATCAGGTAATCATTCATCTTTGCACTACAGGCCAAAGATATTCATTAAGTATCACCATTAAGGACTGAGGATAATGAAAAACATTTTAGAGAACGAATCTAATGAGATAGAAGAACAAAGATTAGGGATTCGTACTTTAGATGATTCAAGTTTAAAAACGTTCCATAATAATCCATAGTGAAGATCAAAACATGGATTCAATTTCAAGAATATGGGTCACAACAGATAAATTGAAAGGAAATTTTTTTTTATGAACAGTACCCGTGAACAGTAACTGTGAACAGTACTCGTGAACAGTACCCGTGAATAGTAACTGTGAACAGTATTCAGTCATGAAAAGTTCCAAATTTGATTAAAAATTGTGAACAGTACTCAGTCATGAAAAGTTACTCGTGAACAGTAACTGTGCAATCACGCGTATTACTATATTTTAACCACCGGGTATTCCAACAGTGTTAACGGTAACGATTACGCCGTTATTTATATAAACTCAAACTTTGTCATTTTCTTCATCCGACAGTTATTCTGTTATGAGTCCCACAAATGGCTGCGCCGTCGTACGAATATTCCCCGACAACAAGAATATTCCACGACCAAACGAATATTCCCCGACAAAAATGAATATATTATAACTACTTGTTTATTTTACAAAATTTGCACATTTCACCCATAACTTACAAATGATAGAAATAGAGTTAAAGACTCTAGGGACCCACGTAATGATATACGAGTAGAATCGACCTTAATAAATAAATTTAAAGCTACTCAAGCTACAGACCTGGAGCTGATGAATATGAAGAAGAAGATGCAAGAAGTCGTTATTTCAAAAGCGAGAATTGGCGATGAGAGGAAAACTCAAACCTTCGATTTATTAATCCATTTGGAATCCTCGATCGAATAGAAACTGTGGCCTACAAACTCGTTTTACCGCCAAGTATGTCGCGTGTTCATAACGTTTTTCACGTATCGATGTTACGTAAATATGTGGACGACCCGGACCACATTATTGAGTTAGAACCAAATGAGATAATCGAAGATTTAACGTACGAGGAAGTACCAGTCAAGATCTAAAGGAGCATGTCCTACACACAAAGGTTATACCACAAGTCAAGGTTTTATGGAGGAACCATGTTATTGAAGAAATGACCTAGGAGTTGGAATCAGAAATAAAGCGAGGTATCCTCACCTTTTCGAAACACCAGGTACGTTCTTCAATTTCGAGGATGAAATTTCATAAGGGAGGAGGTTGTAAGACCCCATATTTTTTTTTAATAAAATGGAATTTTCTCTATTTATTATTTTGAAATAGTAAGCGGTTGATTTGATTAATGTGGTTAGTTATGGGTAAAATTCGTAAATATTTTAAATAAGCAAGTGGTTATAAAATAATCATTGTTGTCGGGGAATATTCGTTTGGTCGTGGAATATTCTTACTGTCGTGGAATATTCGTACGACGGCGCAGCCTTTTGTGGGTCTCATAACGGAAAGCGATTGGATGAAGAAAACGATAAGTATAAGTTATTTATAAATAATGGCGTAGTTGTTACCGTTAATATTATTAGAATACTCGGTGGTTAAAACACAGTAGCACACGGTATTGCACCAATTATTGATTCTTACGTAAGAAGGCACTACTCAATAATTGTTACAGTAATTACTATTCAATATTTTATTTTATTGATTCAATAATTCTACGTTGATATTTTATATTATTGTTATTTCAATAATTGTCACTACACAGTATTTTCCATTATCAGATAAATAATTTATATTATTTGAATAATATTATCAGATAGAATTATTGGCAATGTCTATAAAGTTTTGTTTAAGGAAAGGTTTGGTCACCTAATTACGCGCCAATAAGGAGAAATCCTTATTGGAAAGCCCCCTCTTTCCTAAGAACATCCTGATTGTCAGTATTGTGATTCTGTAATATTATTTGTGAATAATTAACTATTGATTTATATGATAAGGAAAATATTCATTTTATGTGGATATAGATGGAGAAAATTTTTAATGTGACAATTGTTGAAAATTAATATTTTATCGTTTCTGATAAAATAATTCATTTAAATATACTATTATATTATAATAATATAATAATGGTGATATTTTTACAATGAATGTGTGATATATGAATAAATGAAGAGGAAGAGTATTTTTGTTACAAAAAATGTTTAACACGTGTTTTGTGTGTTGATGGACCCTATTTTGGACTGAAATTTGATTATAGCCTGCAAAATCGTCCGTATAAGGATTTCGGTCAATTTCTGTTTGGAATTTGGAAAAAACTTTCTTCTACAAAGTTGTAGAGAATTAAATTTCCTATAGAATGGACATAAGATTTGAATTTTTCTGATAAAAGGTCTATTTATTATGAATTATTAAAGTTCTGGAATATTGGGTCTGAATTGATTTTGTTACAAAAATTATTTAAAACATGTTTTTCATATTGGCGGGCCCAATTAGCATGTGTGAATTGCTGAAATTTAGATTTCAAAGAGTGCGTATAATATTTTTATAAATATTATTATTTTATTAAATTTTCTGCTTTGGTGTTCTAAGCATTTTTCTATAAATAGGGTGCTTAGGTTAGAATTTAAAATCACACCAAAAACTAAAATCTTCTCTCTATATTATCGAGCGTATTCTTGTGAGTATTTTGATACTTTGAGTGTTGCTATACGCTGTAAGTTCGTTTTAACGTTATATCTGATATTCCAGCTAGAAGTACTATTCTTTTGAGGCAAGGAATGTTATTTTTTTAATAAATGATATTATTTCTTTCAATATCATTATGTCAGAATATTGGAAAGATTTTTCTTGTGAAATTCTTATCTTTTAATGTTGGAGTTACTATTCACGAGTACTATTCACGAAGCATGATGATTTTCTTGTAAAATTTCTACCTTTTAGTGTCGGAGTTACTATTCATGTATACAGTATTATTCACGCATACGACACTATTCACGAATACAACACTATTCACAGAAAATTAAATTTTTTTTTCTGTATCCAAGATTGTCTGTTATGGTTCCTATCTTTGATTGGATATTTGATCTTCATTTTTGAATTCTGCTCCACAATAGTTTATTATGGAGTATTTTTGAACATGGATAAACCGAAGTACGAATTCTTAATATTTGTTCTTTTTTCTCAATGGATTCGTTTTCTTTAAAATATATTTTTCATCATCCTCAGTCCTAAATGATGATATTACTGAATATCTTTGGCCTGTAGTGCAAAGATGAATGATTTCTTGATGAATATCTTTGGCCCGTAGTGCAAAGATGAATAGGTGTTGAGATGATCATGACCAACTGATGAATATCTTTGGCCCGTAGTGCAAAGATGAATATTTAATTAATGATGTATATTGATTGATGTTATAGGGATAAAATATTGATGATGAACTTTTAAATTCATAGATGATAGTATATTTCATTCTCTACTTAACTCTTCTAATGAATTATTGTTTTTGCTGCAGTTGTTGATCTAATACTTGTTGTCTATTGTATTCTATCAGATTTTTCCCTGTTGAAGACTAAGGATAATTTGTTGTATATTATCTTAGTCATAATATTATTTACTGGGCTAGTTGAGCTCACCCTTTTCATTTTTGTTCCATTTTTCTTCTCAGGAAGCGAGAATATAGCGGGAACTAGTCGGGGTATGGAGTGATGGTTCAAGATAGTTATTTTAGTAGTCCTCACTATTTTATAAAATAGTGTATCAATAATTATAATGATGACTTTATTTGAGTGTGGATATTGTCTAGAAGACAATATTTGTATTTAAACTCACAACATAAGTGTTGTCATATTTTGCACGACAATTGTATCAATGAAGTTTGTAGTTGTTTTCTGTACCATGTATTTGGCGACTCAGAATAGGTTGGGTGGATTGGACCTATTTTGGGGGCGTCACAAAATCTCTCCTTGACAGAACTTCTAGACATTGTGAATATTATAATTTAATAATATGAATAATTTTGTCGTCTCAATTATTGATTTAATAATATATCATATTATGCAGATGATACTGTGACAATAATCGAATCAATAATATGAGAAATATAATGCAATAATTACTGTAGCAATAATTGAGTATAACTGAGTGACTTCTTACGTAAGCATCAATAATCAATACCGTGTGCTACTATGCAACCACGCGTATCACTGCACTTTTACTACCGGGTAGTTCAACAGTTTTTTAACGGTAACACTTTCGCCGTTATTTTTATAAAAAGATAATTCTGTGATTTTCTTACTACGACAATACGTTTGTTGTGGGGTCCACTAATGATTGTGCCATCTTACGGATATTCCCCGACCAAACGAATATTTTATAACAACTTGCATACTTTGCAAAAAATTTCAAATATCACCCTTAACTTTAACCCTTTATCAATTTAACCATTTACGAAATAAAATAATAATTATCAAAAAATTGAATACTTTTATTTCATAAAATTCGGGGTCTTACATGAACAATCAAAGTAAGGTGATCAAACCTATCCGTAAAGATATTACAGTAACAACTATGTCGGGTCTCCAACTTTTAGATTTATTTTGATGATAACAATAAATAGTAAATAATTTAATTAAAAGGGTAGAATCCTCTCCATAAGATTTTTTATAATTGTTTTATTTATCTTATTTACTTTGACCAAAAATATTTTTTAAATCTTATTTAATTAATTTTATTGATCTTTATGTTTTAATGTGTTAAATTAATTGGGTCATGCATTGTGGGACAAAAATCATATATTGATTATTAAATACTTGTTTGATCGAATTTGGAAAGAAGATACACCTCTACGGAGAGGAATTCGAACTGTACGATTCCTTATAGTCTTCAGTAACATTTTATTGATATTATTTATATAAATATCGTAAAATAGATACGACACTTGATAGCTCAAAACAACACTGAGATACTGCTCCAAAAAGAGTAGTCATCCAAACTGGATTTGAGAATCGTAGTGATCTATTGAAAATATTTATATAAATATCAATTGTGAAAATTATAAATTTTATCGTACTTAGATGCCGCAAGGCTACGTAGATACACCTCTACAAAGAGGAATTCAAACCGTATGATTCCTTATAGTACTAAGTGACATTATTTATAAAAGTTCACATAATAGATAAAATATTATTATATATTATCTGAGTTAAACAAATATATTTGTTATATCAAGTATTGCTTAACTGATTTATTAATTATACTTGATATCTGTCATCACAAGAATTTGATCATAAATTCATTTATTCATAAAATACTTGTTGCATAATATAAAAGTTATTTAAACTTTTATTTCATAAACTTAAGTGAATATATCTGCTTAAATAGAAGCATATTTGATTCAAAGTTTAAAACAACTTATTTGCTTACTCAGAAGCATTTTCTCTCTAAAAGTTATTTAAATTTAAAGAAACTTTTCTTTACACCATAAAAAATAAACAATTCTTTATAAATTTGCATTAAAATATATATCTGCTTAAACATAAGCATTTTTGAGTAAAAGCTAAAATTATAAAAGTCTCAAGTATAAAAGTCTTTAAACTTTTATAAATATATTTGCTCTTTAATTGATATCTTCTTATTTGAGAAGCATCAATATGCACTAAATTATATCTATTTATTTCAGAAGCATCCATCTGTACTAAATTCTTATGTGCTTATTTGAGAAGCATATTATTGTAATTTTATTTGTAAAAAGAGAAAAGGTCAGAGTTTGTTTATTTTATGTACCTGTGAGAAAGACAAGTAATTCTTCGACCAAGACCAGAGTCTTAGAGAGGTCAGCGGGAAGTTGGGTCTCTAGTGTACTTGTGAATTGAGTAAGAGATTGTTGTTTCAAGACCAGATCATAGAATAAAACTGAACTCAAAAGAAGTACAACTAAGCTTGAGGAAGGAGTTGGGAGTTTGCTGTCCAAGATAGATTAGTTGAGAACAGCTGGAAGTTTGACTATAAAACTTTGTAAAAGCTTCTCTGCCTGTTGAAGGAGTTTTTATTACTAATAGTAATAGGATCTCAAGTCCTAGAGAGGAGCTTGAGACTGGACGTAACAGCATACCCAGGATGTATGTTGTGAACCAGATAAATCTATGTGCAATGTGTGATTGAATTTTTACTGTCTTGCATATTAATTTCTAACACTGCAAATTAATTATTCAAAAATTCAAAAAGGCCTTAGATAATTTTTAAATTTGTAATAATCTATTCAACTCCCCTTCTAGATTATTATTGGACTTTCAATTGGTATCAGAGCGGTGCTCTTTAACTTGATTGTTGAGTAAATGCAGGCATACATAAGAGTAGATCCATCTATGGCCTACAATGTTACTGGTTGCGGAGAATGACTATCAATGACTAGACCTCCACTATTTGATGGTACAAACTTTGCCACCTGGAAAAGCATATTCAAAATCTATGTCAAATCACAAGGAATCAAAGTTTGGTTTGCAATAGAATGAGGTGTCAAAGTTTCAACAAAAATTATTGGAGAAAATATCGTTGAAAAAGATGTTGATGAATTCACTACTGATGATGAAAAGGCTATGAACATTGCATCCATAGCTGAACAAGTGCTGAATAGTGCTCTCATTGAAAAAGAATACAAAAGAGTTAGCAATTGCAATAATGCAAAAGAAATCTGGGAAAAATGATTCTAACCTATGAAGGAACCAGTTATATCAAAGAAACTAGAAAAGATGCTCTAATTCAGGAGTATGAAAGTTTAAAGCTGAAAGAAGGTGAAAAGATCATTGATATGGAAATGCGTTTTTCCAGAATCATTGATGAACTGGAACATCTAGGGAAGGCATATACAACTAATGAGAAAAACAGAAGAATTCTCAAAGCCCTTACAACCATCTGGAACATGAAGGTTATTGCTATTAAGGAAATGCAAGACCTAACTACTTATCCTCTTGATAGCCTTATTGGAAATGTGCGTACCCACGAAGTCGACATGTTAGTCAAAAAAACAGGATCAAATATAGATATCAAAAAGAAATGAATTGCTTTCAAAGATTTACTTATAAATCAGAAGTTTCTAAACAAACAGAGGAAATTGCAAATTTGTGCTTAATGGCAAACAATGAGTCATCACCAATATATATATGAGGTACATTTTGAACATCAATTATCTAGTACTTCATTTGTCATGCATACCTTAGACAATATAAATGAAAAACACCATAAACTACAAGAATTAACATATAATGGTTTATATAAAGATAATAAAATTATTAAAGAAGATTTTATTAAATTAAAAAATTTATTAGAAAAATTAATTAAAATTAACAAAAATCTAGAAATGGAAAATGCAAACTTGATTATAACTAATGAAAGTTTAAATGAAGTAAAATTGGAAAATAATTCCTTAAAAGAAAAATTAGAACAATTTAAAAGAATAAATAAAAATCTTGAAATAGAAAATTCAACATTTGTTGTAATTAATGAAAATACTCAAATAAAAAATCAAGTGTTAAGTGAAGATATTAAAAATCTCAATTTTAAAAATGCATCTCTAAAGATAGAATTAGAAAAACAAAATGAAGATTCTTCTTTAATAGATCAAAATAATATTTTAACTAAAGAATGTGATGATTTAAATTTTATAGTTCTTAAGTTCACAAAAGAGAAAGAAAACCTTGATATCATGCTTAATCAACAAAGATGTAGATATAACAAAGAAGGATTAGGATACATTAAAGAATTTAGTAAAAATAAATGACTTTATCATGTTAAAAGTAAAAAAAAGAAAAGAAAATTATACATCTTCATTTACTAAATGTTCTTTCTGTAACAGAAATGGTCATTATTTTCACATGTGTAATGCTCGAAATGAAAATTATAAAGGAACGTACATTGCACCAATTATTAATACAAGAAAACAGTTTTATAATAAAAGTCAAAAATATCATAGAAATTTTCATCAAAGTTTTTCAGGATATAATAATAGAGTAAATCATGCATCTTATAGACCTACTACTCATAAAATGCTCGTGTCTACTAAGATTGATGATCTTGTACCCATTTTTGTAAAGGTAAACACAAATATTCCTTATACAAAGTGGACAACTCACCCAAATGACCTTTCTTATTAAAGGGTGCCAGTTCTTGAAATTGATAAATGTTGCAGGTATGTCTTGAAACTGACTCTACTAAAAATAATTGATGACATCATTGTTGGGTCTATTGATATTACTTTGTGAAATGATTTCTCTAAAAGCATGAGTAAGGTTTTTAAAATGAGCATGAAGGGAGAATTAAACATCTTCCTAAAAGTGCAAATGAAATCAGGTGAAAAAAATTCTGACTATGCAGGTCATCGTAATTGTTCAAGTACAAGTGGCACATGTCAGTTTTTCTCATAAAAATTTATGCATCTATATATATGCCCATATAAATATTTTTTTAAAAATATATATATAGGAATATTTTTTAAAGAATAAATTTAATATTTAAATTTATTCTCTTTAAAAACATATATATATATAATAGATTTAATGTGAAACATTTTTTTATACGTCTAACGATAAATAATCTCCATTCGTGTATAATAATTTTGGTCAATCAAAGGCAACCACACAAATTCAAATCATGCAGGAGGCAACTAAATTTTTAAAAGAATTTTTTTTCTAATCTTTTCTTCTGCAGGTTCTGAAAAGTAATTTATACTATTTTTTACCCTAATTTTTTATGATGACAAAGGGGGAGAAGAAAAATATTATTGGGGAGAAGAAAAATAACTGTTATATATTGTTGTATGTTAATTTTTCAAAAAATTTAAAAAAAAATTGATGATTGCATAAATTGAGGGGGAGCTTTTATGGAAAATATTTTTAGTTGATTGTCATCATCAAAAAGGGGGGAGATTGTTGGGTCTCCAACTTTTAGAATTATTTTGATGATAACAATAAATAGTAAACAATTTAATTAAAAGAGTAGAATCCTCTCCATAGGATTTTTTATAATTTTTTTATGTATCTTATTTACTTTGACCAAAAATATTTTCCAAATCTTATTTAATTGATTTTCTTGATCTTGATGTTTTAATGTGTTAAATCAATTGGGTCATGCATTGTGGGACAAAAATCATATATTGATTATCAAATGCTTGTTTGACCAAATTTGGAAAGAATGTAAAAAAATTTTGGGCATTTTCTATCTATTCTCAAATTAAAGATTTCAAAAATTAGTTTAAGTTATTTTAAAATTGAGCAAAATTATTTTATTACTTATATATATATATATATATATATGTTAACAGTATATATATATATATATATATATATATATATTTTCATTACTTATATAATATGTATTATATTATAATATATATATGCTATAAGTATAAATATATGTAATCATTATATTTAGTATTATATATTATATATATACGGCTGTACTATATATATATATACTAGTAATTGCCCGTGCCTAAAGGCACGACGTAACGAAAAATTAGATTAAAATTCGAAAAATATTACATTACCTAAAGACTTTTTGCAACCTAAAATAATTTACAATCAGACATAACAATTATCATAATTCACCAAACCTCCACAATAATTAATTTTTCTTTAAAAATAGATATCCAAAAAAATCTAAACCTGTTTACAAAACTTAAAAATCATCAATTACAATTTTTATAATTTACCACACCACCATAATAACAATTATTATTATTACAACTATTATAAAAATAATTATTATTATTATCATTATTGTTATTATTATTGTTATTTGATTTGGACGGGAATTTTTAGTGTGAGATGAAATGTGAACCTTTAGATTAAGTTTGAAGAATTGAGATGAAATCTGAACCGTTCTTGTGGTTTGTCAAATGAAATATTCAAAATGGTTTCTGTTTTATTATATAGATATTATAATTATTTTTATTATAATAATAATAATAATTAATATTATTATTATTTGTTTGTGTGTGTGTGTGAAGAAGAGAGGATAAAGAAATATTTTGTGTGTGAACATGAGAGAGAGTATGGTGTATGGGTGAATTTGATTAGGCCGAAAAGAAATATGAGTTTTTAGATTAAGTTGGAAGAATTAAGTTAGCATGAATCTGAACCGTCTTTCTGCTTTGTCAAATGTGTTCTGTTTTATTATATAGATTTATTATTATTAGTACTATTATAATTATAATAATAATAATAATTATTATAATAATAATAAAAATTATTATTATTATTATTATTATTATTATTATTATTATTATTATTATTATTATTGTTTTTGTTATTTGATTTGGGCGGAAATTTTTAGTGTGAGATGAAATGTGAGCTTCTAGATTAAGTTGGAAGAATTGAGATGAAATCTGAACAGTTTTTGTGGTTTATCAAATAAAATATTCAAAATGGTTTCTATTTTATTATATTGATATTATAATTATTTTTATTATAATAATAATTATTATTATTATTATTATTAGTAGTACTATTATAATAATATTTATTATTATTATTATTACTTATTATTATTATAATTATAATTATAATAATAATAATAATTATTATTATTATTATTATTTTTATTATTATTTATTTGTGTGTGAAGAAGAGAGGAGAGAGAAAGATTTTGTGTGTGAACATGAGAAAGAGTATGGTGTATGAGTGAATTTGATTTGGGCGGGAAGAAATATGAGCCTTTAGATTAAGTTGGAAGAATTAAGTTAGAATAAATCTAAACCGTTCTTGTGCTTTGTCAAATGAAAGATTCAAATTAGGTTCTGTTTTATTATATATATATATATATATATATATATATATATATATATATATATATATATATATCCATGCATGCATACATATATCTATCTAATAAAATACAAATGATTTTGAGTTTCTCGCTCACTTAATAAATCATCTGGGTCGTCCAAAGTTTGGGATAAATCCCACCGTTCATACATCTATCTAATAAAATACATCTATCTATCTAATAATCTATCTAATAAAATACAAATGATTTTGAATTTCCCGCTCACTTAATAAATCATCTGGGTCGTCCAAAGTTTAGGATAAATCCCACCGTTCATACATCTATCTAATAAAATACATCTATCTATCTAATAATCTAATAATAATTTAATAAAATACAAATGACTTTAAATTTCCCGCTTACTCAATAAATTATTTTGGTCGTTCAAAATTTGAGATAAATCATATTGTCCATACAGTGCTGGAGGCACGGGACCCAGCTAGTTATAATATATTATATATAAACTAAGCATGTTATAAGTATAATAAATGTAATCATCATCATCATACAAGTGCATGCAATGTTTTTTTTAACCGCGTGAACTTCTTTTTGGAATATAGCTGGCAAAATGAGGACCGAGTTTTGCTGGAAAGTTATGTTTTAACATCATGTGGTCAAAATAATCAATAAATGCTAAGTTGGTGATAAATGGCTCGGGCGAATTTGAAACTTGTACAGCGTGAATTTTTTTTCATCCAAATAGACCTGGCAAACGGGCCGGGCTGGCCCAAACGGGCCGGGCCTTTGGCGGGCCGGGCTATTAACGGGCCGGGCCAAAAAGGCCCGGGTTTTGATGGGCTGAAAATAAGCGGCCCGTGGCCCGGGTTGGGCCGGGCCGGCCCGGCCCGCGGGCTTTTTCTTTTTAAAAAAAAAATCTGTAAATCACAAAAATTGAACAAAAAATACAAACTAAGTTGCTGTAAGCCTGTAACAGTAACATATTGTTGTTTACATACAATAATACAAATCCTGGAATTACATAAATAAGTCCAAAATCCAAATACAAAATTACAAATTCAATTATTCAAAGTTCAAACATCCATTTGCAGCAACAGAATCTGCAATCTGCAGCATCAGAATTGCAATCTTATTCCATTTGCAGCAACATAATCTGCACTCAGCACTCTGCAGCAGCAACAGAATCTCATCAACACTCAACAGACAACAATTCACTAGGCTGTACATTTTGATAGAGAATATGGGAAAGGTTGTTAAATTAAAGTGTAGGAATGGAAGCTAGTACTCCACTACTCCTGCTTAGTCAGTTGGGACAATGGCAGATTGGCAGCTAGAATAAAGATGCCACATCATTGTGGGAGAATCCTTTAATTTATATAATGTGGTACTATATATATTTCTAAAATCTTTAACAAGGTACGTACTACATTTCATACAAGAAAAAAAAAGAAAACAACACACTGACTAAAGTATTCGGAGAAAATTAAAATGTGAGATGTGTAATTGAGGATTTGTTCCATAGATTTCTGTACCCAAGAGTGTATATATGCACTCTCATGTAATCAGAGT
This sequence comes from Panax japonicus, assembly GCA_020205505.1. Classification (NCBI taxonomy): domain Eukaryota; kingdom Viridiplantae; phylum Streptophyta; class Magnoliopsida; order Apiales; family Araliaceae; genus Panax; species Panax japonicus. The sequence continues at coordinate 73,429,722 of CM035092.1, read as the reverse complement.
ATGCATTGAAATATATCAAAAACTTTCCTCATTTTATCTTCTTTTTTCTTTGTTCTCTTAAGTCTATGTTGTAGACTATAAACCACAGCAACATTTGGTGCTTTCATTGAGAGCCATCATGGCTGAAAATAACAGAATAGAGCAGTTGTTGGAACAGTTTAACCAACAGTTCTCTAATTTTGCTCAAACATTCACTCAACAATTTCAGCAGACCATGGCTGCAGTGATGTAGGAGCAGCTGCAGAACTGGAGACAACCAACAAATTACACTAGATAATCAACTATTTCCACAATGTACAATGTACAACAAAAAGCACAGTGAAAACTCTAAAGGTGCTTAATCAACTATTTCCACTAGATAATATCTCCACTATCAGATTACACAATGCTTAATCAACTATGTAAATCACAATGCTATTTAACAAAGCATTTAATTCTAAAGTGATAGAACAAATCATTCAATAGTTCATAAAAAATAAAGTACTTACTAGTGAGTACTGTGCTAATGTCTAGTCACTCCTTGTAATTTCGCCCATGTTAGAACCCTTTGACTCTTGATTTGCAACTAGCGGTACCAAAAGTTGGTCGTCCGTTAGCCCGTCATCTACATTATAAATGCCAATTTAAAATATCATTAGTTCAATACCCAAAATTAAACTAAAAAGCTACTATTAAAGTAACAATATTTACAACTAGAACAAACCTTGTATTTCATATCCACAAATCCAATTACGTCCACAAATTAATGCTTGTGCATTATCTGGTAGAAGCGAACTACGATATTTTGTGAGAACTTTTGCTCCGATGCTAAAGGTCGACTCCGAAGCAACCGTTGTAATTGGAATTGATAAGATATCATATGCCATATTCGCTAGTATTGGATATCTATAATAAAGGTATAAAACTAGTCATTAGTCATGTATCAAATAAAGCTATAAAACTAGAATAAAAAATAAGGATTGAGTACCTCTCCGAAAGTTTTTTCCATTCTTCTAGAATATTAAAAGAAGATTTGTTAGTGATGATTTTCTCTTCCAAGTATTGTTCCAATTCTGTTCTTGTTGATGTATTACCTTGCACTTCCCTCACAAACTCCTATTCAAAAGTTCATCAAAATAATTAAATAAATATGCAATATAGATAAATATACAAAATATTAAAAATTTTATAATACATGAAAACTTTACTTACATCAAACTCATCATCACTATGTTCGCCCATGTTAGTGGTAGAATATGTTGAAGTCCTTACACCATCTTGAGGAGGTTGTGAACCATCTTTTGACAACTCCATTGCATATTCCATGAACAAAGATTTCATAGCATCCACAATTTTGTCCACTTTTCTATTTATAACATACTCATCCGTCTCAAATTTTCTCAATTTAAATTTGACAAATTGCACCTTATACCTTGGGTCAAGAATAGTAGCTATGGACAAGATAACAACATAGTCGTTCCAATATTTGTCAAACTTTGGCAACATCTCATTTGCCATGTCTCTAATTACCTCAATCTCACAAGACTTATTAAACATCAAAAGTTCTTTTATCCTTAACACATGTAAGAAATACAGATTTGCTGTTGGATAACTCGTTCCCGAAAAAAGTTCTGTAATTTTCCAAAATGGTTTCAAAAATGTAGTGATAGCTTGTGCTATTTCCCACTCATCATTTGATGGACAAGTTGTATAAGATGATTCAACCATGGCATATTGAAAGAATACATCTTTAAATTTCAGAACACTATCAAGCATCTCCCATGTAGAATTCCATCTAGTCACACAATCCAAACGCAAACCCGATTCTACGGACACAAGCAATTGTTCACAACATGTAACAAACTTTAATAATCTACTTTCAGATCCCTTAATATATTTGACACTCTCTCTAATTTTGCGTAAAGGTTCACTTGCAATTTTTAAACCATCTTGAACAATGAGATTTAATATGTGAGCACAACACCGAACATGGAAAAAAATACCATTGCAAAGCAAGTTTCCTCTCAAATGAGCCTTCAAGAAATTTTGCATGTTGTAGTTGTTTGTTGCATTATCTAAAGTGATAGAAAAGATCTTTTTTTCAATTCCCCAATCCTTTAAAAACAAAAAGATTTTTTCTGATAAAAGAGTACCGGTATGTGGTGGGGGGAAATGACAGAAATTTATAATCCTACTATGCAACACACAATCATGATCAATAAAGTGAGCGGTTAAACAAATATAACCCTCACTAGTACCGGACGACCACAAATCGGAAGTGAGACAAATTCTACCGCGGATGTTCTCAAACGCACGTTTCAATTTTGCTTTCTCAAGCTTATAAATTTTAATACAATCCGCTTTGGCAGTGTTTCTAGTATACGATTTCACATCCAGATTCAAATAGGTATGAACTCTTCGTAATCCTTCATGTTCAACAATCAAGAATGGATAGTTATGCATCATAATTGCTTCAGCCATTTTATCCCTATAAATGAGCTGACTAAATTTTCTATTAAGCATTTTTCCTTCATGATCTAGATGCATTTGAGACACATTTTGATTAACTAAACCGAGACATGACTTTTCATGTGCATGCAAATTTCTAGTCCCATGAGAACTACCACCATCTCCAATAGCATAACTTTTTGTGCATGTTTTACAATATGCTCTTAACTTTTTGGTTGAAGGATCTACCTTTTTTTCATATTTATTCCAAATTGAATTTTCTTCCCTTCGTTTTCTCTTCGAATTGTCAATAGGTTGTGTCAAATTGTCCGAGTTTTCAACTCTCCCATCAATCAAATCAATTGTTACACGATCCCGTTGATCCATAAGAACTCTACAAACAAAAAATATTTCAAAAGTAAAATGTCAGCAGTAAAATGCAACATAGAAAGGTAAAATATAAGTGAATATCAGCAGCAACACAATTACACAATTACACAAATATCAGCAGTTCAAGTTCAACACTTAGCAGTGTCATATCAGATTATCAGTCACATTTCATTTTGAATAATTTTGACAAGCATGAATTGAAACCTTCAGTTAACTTGAATGTTTTGTGTTTTAGGATATGAATGCACCTGTCAGTGCTATAAACTACGCAACCTTCAAATTTATTAATTTAATTGGTTTCTAAGAATAACAAAATTAAAGAAACATGCTACAATCAAATACCAATTTGGACCATTTGGTTCTCAAATAACCTGGTCAAAACTACCCTGCCAAGTGCCATCCCAAATTTAAAAAAACACAATTTGTTTCACAAATCAAAAATAACTAGAAACTTTCAGTCCAGACTGTCCAGTTATACTCCCAATTCAGTCCACATATCTATTCATTATTCAAAAATCACAATCCAAGCACAGATTTATTGCCACAACAAAAAGGTAGAACATAAATTAAGTGCAGAACACAGATTAAAAAAAAATTAAGAACATAAACTTAAAAAAAACCATAACATAGCAGAAACTAACTGAAAATAAAGAGGTAGAACATAGCAGTCTAGCAGAAGTGCAGAACACATAGTCATAGTCTCATAGACACTTAGTTAAGAACTTAAGACTGAAAAACGAAGAGAAAACGAAGGGAAAAAGGTAGATCGGCGTGGACAGGCACAGCGTGGTCGATTGATACCTGTAGGGAAGAACCGAAGAAGAAGCTACACAGAGACAGAGTGATAGACGTGAGACGTCAGGCGACTCGGCGTGGACAGCGTGGAGTTGATCGATCGAAGGAACTTGAGGACTGAGAACTCTCTGTCTCTCTCGTATGAACACAATCGCCTTCAGTCTCTCTCTCTCCGCCTCTCGTATCAGATCTGAAGAATAAGGCAAGCAAGGGTTAGCAGTTTAGGCTTTAGCGGTTTAGAAGATCTGAAGAATAAGGGTTTTTTTTAAAAAGACCGGGCGGGCCGGGCGCCCACGGGCGGGCTCTCATTGGGCCGGGCCAAATTTGGGCCGGGCCAAAAAGGCCCAGATTTCAGTGGGCCAAAAAAATGAGGCCCATAGCCCAATTTTTAACGGGCGGGCTGGCCCGGCCCGCGGGCCTGGGCTCATTTTGCCAGGTCTACATCCAAATCATTCATTTCAAAATTAATAAATCTCAACCACTAATTTCAAATCAGATTTTAAAAATTATCATTTTACCACGACTTCAAAAATTTATAAATATGAGGCTTTTTTTTCATTTTTAATTTGTCAATTCACTTTCAAGAAAAACTTATTTCTCTCCTACATACTCTCTCTCTCTCTCTCTCTAAAAAGCTTTTTCTCTTTCTTTTTATTAAAGTTCTAATCATTTGAGAAGAGGAAAATTGGTCTAAGCAATTTGAGATAAGTTGTTTGATTTATTTAAATTATCTCCTGCTTATCTATATTTATAGATATACGAATATAAATTGTTATACACAATTTTATATAACTATATTTCATCTATTTATCAAATAAAAGGATACTTGGGCGCCGCAAGTCTACGGAGATACACCTCTACGGAGAGGAATTCGAACCGTACGATTCGTTATAGTCTTCAGTAACCTTTTATTGATATTATTTATAAAAATATCGTAAAATAGATACGACACTTGATAGCTCACAACGACACTGAGATACTGCTCCAAAAAGAGTAGTCATCCGAATTGGATTTGAGAATCGTACTGATTTATTGAAAATATTTATATAAATATCAATTGTGAAAATTATAAATTTTGTCGTACTTAGACGTACGCCGCAAGGCTACGGAGATACAAATCTACAAAGAGGAATTCGAACCGTACGATTCCTTATAGTACTAAGTGACATTATTTTTATAGGTTATATATATATTTATATTTATTATAAATATTTATATATATGTATTTATATACTCCCTCCGTCCCAGGATAAAAGTCCTTATTACTATTTTGGGTTGTCCCATGTTAAATGTCCACTTTCTTTTAATAACCAAATTTTTACACATTTTTTCCTATTATGCCCGTAGCATTAAATATCTCATACTTTTCTTATTCTAATTCTCTCTCCATATTTAATGCCATTATTATGGATAATTTTGTCATTTTATTTCTCTTCTTAATATGCGTGAAAAGTCCACCAGGACTTTTATCCTGGGACGGAGGGAGTACAATAATAGAGTACTCTGACTACTAATTAAGAGTAGCATAAATTATAAACAATAAAAATCAAATTAATAGTACAACAAAGTCAATCAGTGCGCAGTAGTTGTTGATCCAAAAAGCAACAACATAAAATAACAATTTTTTCAAGTATCCAAAAAAGTAACAGCATAAAGCAGCAAGTTGTTTCAAGCATTCCAAAAAGCAACAGAATAAAGTAAGAGGTATTTTCAAATATTTCAAAAAACAACATCATATAAAGTAATAGGTATTTTCAAGCATTCAAAAAATCAACTACATAAAGTAACAGGTGATTGCAAACAAATGTTGTTATTTCTATTATGGATTCGTTTATGGTTGTGTATGGGTTGTTTAACAACATATGAGCAAAGTGTGGTTAGACATTGGTTTGAATTACAATAGTTATTTTTGTGTGTTCAGAATGATTGTGTTGTGTTGATTATGGTTACTGATTAAAACTACGTATAATAATCATTAATTAGTAAGAATTGTGCACGTGGTTTTATGTATTTAATTTGTTTGTCTCAATATGGTTGTGTTGTTGAATGGAGATTTTGTTATGTAAAATTCACTTTTAATGTAATGAGCACATTGTTCCTCGGATGGTTAAGTGAAATTGTTTAAATATAGAATCCATTGTTAATGTAAGTTGAATATTTGAAGTATATAGAGATTCAATTGGACGGAATCGATTCATTGTTGATATTTGCAAGCATGAAAAGCTTTTTGTGTAGCGCCCCAAAAATAGGTCCAATCCACTCAGCTCATTCTGAGTCGCCAAATACATGGTACAAAAACAACTACAACTTCATTAATATAATTGTCATGCAAAATACGACAACACATAACTGTGAATTTAAATACCAACTGTGACTCTCATCCCTTTACTTGGATAGCACCTCACAATGACACCTTACATAAAGGTACAGTCAACAACTGTTTTAGAAATAAAAATCTTTGGGAAGTGCTCAAGAAAACCTTTGTACATGTGAGGCCATGCGTTTAGGTTATGATAGATATCATATGTCCACAGAATTATCCTTGGTTGACCCAATAGTCCCCAAAGAAAAACGAGAAGATTACTATCATGTTCTTTCCAATGGTGAGTCTTCTCTTAACATATAATTATCTCCATTGTCTCCAATTGAGCATTATATTTCAACCAAACTCCAAGGTTATATAGGTAGTGCTCGTAGATATACTCAGCAAGAGGATGTACACAACCTTGTCTTATGATAACACGAGGTTGTAGGTCATTAGACATCTTGTATCATAGTGGCAAAATACCCTTCCAAAGTTGGGTTCACCTCACCCTATTCGGTTCACCAAAATCAACGGTTAAAATGACTTATAAAATACGACACTCTTATTTAAAATTCTCGATTAAATTATTTTCATACTGTTTTAGGGGAAACCTCAACAGCTATAGACCATCGTCCAATTTCCCTGTTACCCCCGCTCGACCTAGCTACACTCTTATTACTTGAGAGGAATTGTGAAGCAAAAGGGTGAGCATAACTAGCCCAGTAAAGAATATCATGACTAAAGATAATTAAATTATCAATAGCCTTCGTCAGTAATAAATCAGATATTTAGAACATATGGTAGATGATAAAAAATTTCAACCATAGTTGCAACGAAATGAGCAATCCATTAGAAGAGTCAAATAGACCCTAAAGTCTATTATCTTTTCCATGTTAAAAGTCCACCAAAAATATTTTATCCCTGTAATATCAATCAACAGATCCTGACCAAAATCATGTGAATAACTCATAATCATAATTATGGTTCTAAATTCCTCTTCGCATCCAGGACGAAAATAATTTTCATCACCTGTCTTTACCTGAAACATCAAAGATCATGGTTATACCAAATCACAGTTCCTATTCATAATCATACTAATAAGTTCATCTTTGCACTACGGGCCAAAGATATTTATCAACAGTTCATCTTTGCACTACAAGCCAAAGATATTCAACAACAAGTCATCTTTGAACTACAGGCCAAAGATATTAATATCTCAAAGAAATATAAAATTATTTCAGAATTTATATAAACAATAATTATAACCATTTTGATCAATTCACCTTTGCACTTAAGCTAAAGATATTCAATTATAAATTCAATGGTCATGATCATATCAGTCAACGATTCATCTTTGCACTACTGGCCAAAGAGAACCCATAGTCACGATCATATCAATAATCTACCCATCTTTATACTCAAGTGAAAGAGAAATATCATCACTCGGGTTATAAAAATGTTATATATGATAATAAAAGCAATATAATCAACACATAGATTTGATCTCAAGAGTAAGATTTATAAATCAACGATAATTTGGTCAGAAAAAAAAACTAATTTTGTCGTGAATAGTACCCCATGAATAGTAACTCGTGAATAGTAACTCATGAATAGTAACTCGTATTCGTACATAGTACCATATACATAAATAGTGTCATATACCTGAATAGTATCGTATATGTGAATAGTACCGTATACGTAAATAGTAACCCCGACACGAAAAGATAAAGTTTCAAAATAAAATTTATATCAATATTTATAACACGTTAATCCAAATGTTATAAATCGCTTAATAATCTCATAATCTAATATTATTGATATTACAACAATATTTTAATTATTTCTTAAACTTATAAATAATTTATTTTAATTGTTTACACTTTACTAATTAATGCATTTAATCATCCTAAAATGCCAAACTCATAAGATTTCATCACCAATAATCAAAACCCTCATCAAAAATCTGCATATATCTTATATAGGATTCTCAAGCCATAAAATCCTATTTTTCCAATTTTCTTCCTTCACATAACATATTTAATTTATTTACTCATAACTAGTCTATTTTCATGAAAAATACCAAATCAGTCCCAAAAAATTTTCTTTTCTAGGATTTAGCAGAATATAGTCCTATATTGAACATATATTTTTCTTGAAATTTCTAAAATTCATTTACTATTTTTCATATGGCCAAAATTGCCGAATATTTAGACATTTATCATAAACTGTACTTTTGTCCAAAAATTCCAAAATTTACAGAGTATACTGCTGTTATATACATGTACTCCCAATAAAAATTTTACCAATTTTAGAGTTAACCGCAAGGAGTTATAAGGGTTTATTTTTAAAATAGTATTTTCTCATAAAATTCATAACTCCTAATCTATACATCCAAAAATTGTCATTATTTTGACACAATCTAGAAAACTCATCAAATTATCATTTTAAATTTTTCCAAAATTTTTGAAGGTCGAAAAAATTACGAAACTGAAAAACATAATAACCCTTACAATCATTTACCATAATAATGACAATATCCCTTACCTTAAAAGAATAGTATCTCTGGCTGGAATATCGGATATAACGCTGAAGGAAACTTGCACCGTATAGCAACACTCAAGATATCTAAATACTCACAAAAATACGCTCGATAATATAGACAGAGAAATCTTCAATTTCTGGTGTGATTTTTAATTATAACCTAAGCACCCTATTTATAGGAAAATGCTTAGAACACCAAAGCAGAAAATTTAATAAAATAATAATATTTATATTTAAATTTCATACGCACACCTTACAATCTGAATTCAGTAACTTACACTTGCTAGTGGGGCCCACTAAAATGAAAAACATGTTTTAAACATTTTTGTAACAAAATCAATTCAGACCCAATATTCCGGAACTTCAATAATTCATAATAAATAACCCTTTTATCAGAAAAATACGAATTTTATGTCCATTTCATAGGAAATTGAATTCTGTACAACTTTGTAGAAGAATGTTTTTTCCAAATTTCAAACGAAAAATGACCGAAATCCACATACGGACGATTTTGCAGGCTATAATCAAATTTCAGCTAAAAATAGGGTCCACCAACACACAAAACATGTGTTAAACTTTTTTTATAACAAAAATACTCTTTCTCCTCATTTATTCATATATCACACATTCATTGTAAAATATCACCATTATTTTATTATTATAATATAATAATATATTTAAATAAATTATTTTATCAGAAAAGATAAAATATCAATTTTCAACAATTGTCACATTAAAAAATTTCTCCATCTATATCCACATAAAATGAATATTTTCCTTATCATATAAATCAATAATTAATTATTCACAAATAATATTACAAAATCATAATACTGACAACCAGGGCGTTTCCAGGAAAGAGGGGGCTTTCCAATAAGGATTTCTCCTTATTGGCGAGTAATTAGGTGACCAAACCTCTCCTTAGACATAATTTTTCTAGACATTGTCAATAATGCTATCTAATAATATTATTCAAATAATATAAATTATTGATCTGATAATGAAAAATATTGTGTAGTGACAATTATTGAAACAACAATAATATAAAATATCAACGTAACAATTTTGAATCAATAAAATAAAATATTGAACAGTAATTACTGTAATAATTATTGAGTAGTGTTTTCTTACGTAAAAATCAATAATTGGTAAAATACCGTGTGCTACTGTGTTTTAACCACCGGGTATTCCAACAGTATTAACAGGAACAACTACGCTGTTATTTATAAATAACTTATACTTGTCGTTTTCTTCATCCAATCGTTTTCCATATTCCACGACCAAACGAATATTCCCCGACAACAGTAAGTATTTTATAGCCACTTGCTTATTTTGAAAAAATTTCATATATCACCCTTAACTTTAACTTTTTATCAATTTAACCATTTACTGAATAATAATTATAAGAAAAATTAAATACTTTTATTTCATAAAATTCGGGGTCTTACATTTTGCACCAAAGGTATTATTACTAAAACTAGAATTTGTCCTTTTGTACTTTTGATTGAATGATACATAGTATTGATACAAATGTATTAACTGTTTGGGAATTTTTTTTTGTAGGTTATTATACTAATTTTTGCAAGATTGCTCAATTTAAAAAGTATTCAATTCCAATGGGACATGAGGTACTACTTATCTTATTAGTTTTTTTTTTACACTTATGTGTTTAAACTGAGTAGACAGGTTTGAAAAGAACAACACCAGTATTTACCGAAACATAGAAGCACCACTCCACTTGACTCTCCTACTTTAAGGTAAAAATATCGTATCATTCTATTAATTTTTAAAATTAATATTTGATATAATTGCAAAAATAGAAAAAAAAAAGGGTGGATGTAAGAGAGTTATTGAATTTTGAATTTGGAGATTGGAGGTTGGAGGTTGGAGATTTGGAGAGAGAGAAGGAATGGAGGGTAGGTCTAAGACTAGATCTAGGTCCTAGATTAATATTTTTATAGGTTATATATATATATATATATATATATATATATATATATATATATATATGTATTTATTTACAATAATAGAGCACCTTGACTACTAATTAAGAGTATCATGAATTATAAACAATAAAAATCAAATTAATAATACAAAAAAGTCCATCAGTGCGTAGTAGTTGTTGATCCAAAAAGCAACAGCATAAAATAATAGTTTTTTCAAGTATCCAAAAAAGCAACAGCATAAAGCAGCAAGTTATTTCAAGCATTCCAAAAAGCAACAGCATAAAGTAAGATATATTTTCAAATATTTCAAAATTCAACAGCATATAAAGTAACAGGTATTTTTAAGCATTCAAAAAATCAACTACATAAAGTAACATGTGATTGCAAACAAATGTTGTTATTTCTATTATGGATTCGTTTATGTTTGTGTATGGGTTGTTTAACAACATGTAAGCAAAGTGTGGTTAACCAGACATTGGTTTGAATTACAATAATTATTTTTGTGTGTTCAGAATGATTGTGTTGTGTTGATTGTGGTTACTGATTAAAACTACCTATAATAATCATTACTTAGTAAGAATTGTGCATGTGGTTTTATATATTTAATTTGTTTGTCTCAATGTGGTTGTGTTGAATGGAGATTTTGTAATATAAAATTCATTCTTAATGTAAGGAGCACATTGTTCCTGGGATGGTTAAGTGAAATTTTTTAAATATAGAATTTACTGTTAATGTAAGCTGAATATTGGAAGTATATAGAGATTCGATTGGACGGAATCGATTCATTGTTGATATTTGCATGCATGAAAAGCTTTTTGCACCAAAGGTATTATTACTAAAACTAGAATATGTCCTTTTGTACTTTTGACTGAATGATATATAGTATTGATGTAAATGTATTAACTTTTTGAGAATTTTTTTTGTAGGTTATTATACTGATTTTTGCAAGATTGCTCAATTTAAAAAGTATTCAATTCCAATGGGACATGAGGTACTACTTATCTTATTAGTTTTTTTTTACACTTATGTGTTTAAACTGAGTAAACATGTTTGGAAAGAACAACACCAGCTTGTACCGAAACATGGAAACACTGCTCCACTTGACTCTCCTACTTTAAGGTAAAAATATCTTATCATTCTATTAATTTTTAAATTTAATATTTGATATAACTGTAAAAATAGAAAGAAAAAAAAGAAAGGTAGATGTAAGAGAGTTATTGGAATTTGAATTTGGAGATTGGAGGTTGGAGGTTGAAGGTTTGGAGAGAGAGGGAAGGGAGGGTAGGTCTATGACTAGGTCTAGGTCATAGATTATTATTCTTATAGGTTCTAATATATATATATATATATATATATATATATATATATATATATATATATATATGTATGTATTTATCTACAATAATATAGTACTTTGACTACTAATTAAGAGTAGCATAAATTATAAATAATAAAAATCAAATTAGTAGTACAACAAAGTCCATTAATGCGCAGTAGTTGTTGATCCAAAAAGCAACAACATAAAATAACAGTTTTTTCAAGTATTCAAAAAAGTAACAGCATAAAGTAGCAAGTTGTTTCAAGCATTCCAAAAAGCAACATCATAAAGTAACAAGTATTTTCAAATATTTCAAAAAATAACAGCATAAAGTAATGGGTATTTTCAAGCATTCAAAAATAAACTACATAAAGTAACAGGTGATTGCAAACAAATGTTACTATTTATTTCTATTATGGATTCGTTTATGGGTTGTGCTTGGGTTGTTTAACATATGAGTAAAAGTGTGGTTAGACATTGATTTGCAATAAAATAATTATTTTTATCGGTTTCAGAATGATTGTATTGTGTTGATTGTAGTTACTTATTAAAACTAACTATAATAATCATTGCTTAGTAAGAATTGAGGATGAGGTTTTATGTATTTAACTTGTTTTTCTCAATATGGTTGTGTTGAATGCATATTTTGTAATGCAAAATTCACTTTTAATGTAAGGAGCACATTGTTCCTGGGATGGTTAAGTGAAATTTTTGAAATGTAGAATTCAAATTTACTGTTAATGTAAGCTGAAGATTGGAAGTATATAGGGATTCGATTGGAGGGAATCGGTTCATTGTTGATATTTGCAAGCATGAAATATTTTTATTTTGCACCAAAGTATTATTACTAAAAGTAGAATTTGTCCTTTTGTGGGTAAAAAAAACTAAATCTATTTATACAATGAGTACTTTATACAATTCAAATAAAATACTAAATCTATACGAAAAGAAATATATTAAATCATAATTATAACTCAAAACTCAATCAATGATACATTCATTCAATCAAATTCAAAGTCTTAAAAAAACACGAGATAGGGAACCGGTAAAACCGGTGACCGGGTCACTGGGTCGACCGATTATACCGTCAGGTCATCGGGTTTGACCGGAAATTGACCAAAAACCATTTTTCATTCGTACTGGACCGAAGAGCCAACCGATTTTAGTTTTTACTAGTCGAACCGACGGTCCGATCCGGATTTGATTATCATGCTTTTAAGTGCACCAAATGATATTTTGTACATTACATTTAAATTCTAAAATATGTGTTTAAGAGTTAAATAAATTATGCTTGAAATAAACTGATACAAGATAAATAAGTGCATTTTAAATATACAAACGTAGGATAAATAAGATTTTGAAGTGTATTTTAAGCTTTTAAACGTTGGTTGATTTTAAAGTGTGTTTTAAACTTTCATACATTTAACCGAACAACATAGTATAGCCAAAAATACATTGGCACGTAAGAACGTACATGTAGTTACTAAGGGAGAAATTGAAGGCAAAAAATTACTATCAACTAATAAACAATAATAAAGAATTTGTGTTTTCCATCTAAGGTATCTTAATTACATATACAACTTGGCAAAACTAATTGACTCGTCCATAGATGTAAAGAAGCTTTAGACCTCAACTAAAGTTGCTCACATGTAAGAAACCTATAAGCTTTACCTAGGCACTCAAAAATGCACGACCAATCTGAGACCAACAAAGTGTGCCATTTTTCAGGTTAGCAATCGGCTTCTACATCGAAATTTATGATTAACAATTGACCAAATTCTCTTCAAACCACCAATTTAGGTTCTTTTTTTGCATGACCTTCAACAGGTGTATCAAACTTCAAGCTTCTTGCAACATCAAAGAAATGAGCAACAGCTTCCTCTGGTGTCCCAACTAGAACACCATGGCCCAGATTAAGAATGTGACCCCTTGGCCCTGCACACTTCACAACCCTGCATATAATGTTGATTTGTCAGGAGATTAATAATCAATATATGAGAAACAAAGTTCTTGATTAATAGGTTAGACTATATTTATATGCAACAAGAATATGCCTATTTAAATCTTCCATATTATTTTGCCTAAAGTATCTACATAGAAGCTCAGTTTGTAAATCCATTCGTCCCCTGATAATTGGAAAATGCTGTTCAAGAAACCTTGAACTCAGATATGACACCCTTGTCTGTGTCATTTTTATACTGATTAGATGACTAGTAAGATTCTTGTCGCTGGTAGTTCATTAGTACTGAAGGAAATTATTCGACAACAAATATCTCTATTTAAAATCTCGATAGAAAGTCAAGTTTTTGTCCAGTTGCCATGAATATATTCACACCAAACTTTAGTTTTTCATGTGTTAGTTGTAAGTATTCAAAGAAAAAATTTTGGGTCAAAGAGATCCAACAAAGCCATCATCCCACACCTATAGTACTTCAAGTGTAGGTCCACTGCCTGCCCATAACATCTGAGCACCCCGTTCCCCAAATAAAAAGGGACACAGACAAACAGGCACAAAAAGCAGGCATAGATCAGCTGGAGTAGAACAAGTCACAGAGAAGTTCAATCACCTACCTTTGAATTTCTTCAGTCAATGCAGGAAGAGTAGAAAATAAGTAAGCAGGGTCAACATTCCCCTGTATACTGATATCACTTCCCAATCGTTTCCTTCCATCTGCCATATCCACCGTCCAATCCAGCCCAATCACATCAACTCCAGTTCCTCTCATCCGTTCAAGAAACCCACCATTTCCATTAATATAGAGAACAAGTGGTGTTTCGGGGCACTTTTTCCTAACTACACTCACAATCTGCAATTTCAGAAAAGCTCGAATTTAACAAAAAGGAAACAGAATGAACTATGACAAGGGAACAAAAATTATGCAAGGCAGAAACAGTAATAGCGCACAATAAAACACAGATTAATATTTTGTCAAAACTAACAGTGACAATGACAACTGGTCTTCAAATGTTTATTGTAGATATCTATTCATTTATTATAAAGTACACACCTTTAATTTTATTTATTGTTTTGATAAGTCTAATGAATTTGTTAATACAAGTAAGAAACAAGTAACAACAGTTTAAGGTCATGGTGCAGATCGTAGTAAATATACTTGAACAATTAGTACCGGACCAAAGAAAACAGTCTAAGCATGAGTGCATAAAGTTTTCCAACTTTTGGAGAAGAGAAAAATAGTATAAGAAAGCTGAAAAGGAACTCACTGAGAGAAATTATTTTTAAATTAAGTTATTAATGGATTACAAATGGAAAAGTTAATGTAGACCGTATAGCCTTGACGAACAAAAATAAATCCAAGTTACCTGGTCAATATAAGGCTTGGACCAGCGATCCCACATATCAGGCGGTAGTTGTCCACCCCATGAATCAAATATCTGTACACAATGAGCCCCAGATTCCACTTGGAAAACTACGTAGTCAGATATTGCCTTTGCTATATGAGAAAGCAGAGCCCTCAATATATGTGGTGCTTTATGGCACATACTCTTTATAGTTGTATATGTACGAGTTGTACCCCCTTCTACAATATATGTAGCAATCGTCCAAGGAGCCCCAACAAAACCCAAAACTGCAGCTTGATTCCCAACCTAGATAAAATGGGTTACCTAGATTAGCTGTTAATAGAAACTGATATGATTCTAAGCTAAACCATTAAAGATAAAACAAACGGTACTAGGCGGTGAAGAATAATAAATACCTGCTGGCGCAAAATTCTTAGCGAATCCCCAACAAAATGTAGTTTTTCCAAGTCAATTGAATGCAAAGCTTTCAAGTCCTCCTCAGAACGAACCGAAGAATGAATTACAGGGCCTTTCACCTCTTCTATGTCGAATGGGACTCCAAATGCAGGTAGAGGGGTAAGTATGTCAGAGAAAATAATGACTCCATCAGGATGGAAAGCTTCCCAGGGCTGCAAAGATATTTCCACAATGAGATCAGTTGTCTCTGACCTCTCTCTGAAGGATGGGTATTTCTCTGCAAGCTTTCTGTAAACAGCCATATACCGTCCCGCCTGACGCATCATCCATGCCGGAGGACGGGTTACAGGATCTCCTCTTGCAGCCTTGACCAAAAGTGGATCTGAAGGAACCACAATGTGAGAGGGAAAAGATAATATAGCATCTTCGTACATGTCAGACAAAACAAAGTACTATGCCAAGAAAGCTGACACGCTAAAAAATGTCCCTCCACCCCCTTAAAAAACAAAAAAGACCCAATAACACAGAAAAAACAAGACACATCACACGAGAGATAAACATTATAAACAGATTGTTTAGCAAAAATCCAATGTGTCTTAGTTTTCTAACAAACTTCAATCGTGTGTCAAAGGTTTCCATCAGAAAGGATCAAAACTAAGACCCATCTTCTTATATAGTCCTTGGGCATACGACCAATGGCTGAAATCAAATTTAATAAAAAGCTAAGAACAACTTGTTAGGAAAATGTATATTCTAATCTGATATAAAACATAAAGAAATTTTGATAAATGCAGAAAAAGAAGAAAATTATTGTAGTATGTCAAGGCTATTACTTAATATTATATCCTTAAGACAATTACGCCCTCTTTTGGGGCTTAGAGGTTTAGTTTTTGTCTCCCAAGATACAATGACAACGAGTACTATAGCAGCATTACAAATAGTACACCCAACGAACCAATGAATGCTCTAAACTCTCTCAAATGAACCTTTGAATAATGAATATGACTGAATTGATGAAAATTTTTGGATGATTGAATGCCTGACTTTGCTGGATATTTATAGGCGATTAATGTGACTCTTCATGACTTGACACGACTCTTAGAATGACTGGACACATATGAAAAAGTATAAAACGAAAAGGCAGAATTGTTCTTGTGTATGAGTGAAACGTTGCAAAAGCAAGCAACGCTTGATAGGCACGCAGCAGCGCTAGACTCACAGAGAGTCAACGTTGCAGCGCTGTTCCCCTGTTCCCAAAAAGACACAATTTCACCTACTGATAATAAATTAAATTAAAGGAACTAAGCAAAACAAAAATCAAAAAGAAATTTTTACCCAAAAATATATATATATATATATATATATATACAACGACCTAGGTCCACAACCCACAGCCCAGGTCTAGCATTTATTATCATACTCAATAGTGATCTTTGGGAGTAAATTTCTCATTCATTATTACATGGATTTGAGTTTCCTAATACTTGATTTTAATCTACTCATGAAGTAGAACACGCTTATATGTTGATTCATCTCAAATGATTAATGGAACCCACTTAAATTCTAATTTAAAAACTCACTTTTAAATTTTCATTTAAGCTCAAATTCTAACACAACTATTTGAAATCATACTCAAAATATCTAGGATATTATAAAATAAAATAAAAAATCAAATAAGAAAATCTAACACTATTAGAAACCCTAATATATAAAAGAAGGTTATAGATAATGTCGACCAACATAATCAAATGAGTGCCTTGTGGATGACAAATAAGAGATGATATGGCGTAATTTATTGAAAATACACTTATTGTGACACTATATTTAGAAACAATTTAACCAGTTTTAACAGTATCTCAACTAGTTTTGACTATATATTTTTAAAAGTTATTTCCAGCATACCACATTAAACGTATTTCGTACATACGATATACCACAAAGATGACATTTTTTGTTCTCAATTTTGTACCACATCCAAACCACAATCTAGGTAACATTGGTGCAACCTATCATGAAAAAATAAACTACCACTTTTATTTAATTTGTTCAATAATTGCCATATGCTCATTGTTTTGGCTAACAAAGGGAAGAATGTCTCATATTGTGGACCCCATCCGCATTACATCAAGGTCTTGGATTTTTCTCTAACATCATGGCATAAAGATTCCAATATTACTTCTATTTGACTATTTTCATCCATTGTTTATGTTCAATTTCTTTTGTGGAATGCAATTTGAGTCAAATTCTCTTATTCTAAGAATGCTAACCCAGTTGCTTCTATTTTTAAGTGTGGCGAGCATCTTCCCTCACGAAGCCAGGGTTGGCTTGTCAAACCAAAAATCTATCATGCTTCTATCTATCTATATATCATGTCCCTTTCCCCCTCAACTTCCAAACAAAGAGAAGGCATCGTCTTTCACAAAAAAGAAGCATCAAACCAAAAACCAAGCAGCATAAAGAATAAATACCCAATCTTATTGCTAAAATCACAGCTAAAGCTATCGGTATAAGTGGAACAATCATCAGTACTTTATGCTGATGAAGAATATGTAATTACAAATACAATAAAATTTGTCAGGTAGCATACAATTTTAGGGGAAATAAAATAGACATGCTTAAAGAAGTTACATATGATTCAGCCCAATAGTCAATTAACATAGTACCGCATAGCTTTCTGCAGAAAACATAACAAATAATTTGCAGGGTCCGAAAGAAGAGAAGAAACATAACATACCAGAAGAAAAGGAAGCGGATACTTGAGGGAATTTGTGAGGAGATAATTTAGGTTTAGGAGAGAGAAAAACTCCATTAGAGAGAAACCCTAACTGAACAAACAAGCTGGAAGACTTCCAACCGAGATTGCAGCAACAAGACGCACTGCATAGCCAAACCAATTTGATGTCTAAATCATACAATTACAATATGCATTCATCAATATATACCTATATAGAGAGAGAGATGGATATACGGACCTGGGAACAGAAGAGAAGCTCATTTTGCTGAAATGCTTAATTGCACTTCATTCCCTTCCTCTCTCTTTCATTGTGTTTATCTGTCCATTTCCTTATCCCTCTCTCTCTCTATATATATATCATAGATTGTTCTGGTTCGGATAAAAGAGATTGCGTATTCAGTGCATTGACCAATTACTGTTAAAACACTGGATTGCATTTTTTATTTTTATTTTATGTTTATTTAAAAAATAAAAAGAAGCTTAAATTTAGTCAAGCCCGGGTCCAATTTATTATAGAGATTTAAATAGCCATTGAAAGGAGCTCTTGAACTTTATATAGTAATCTATACTACTCCTATATTTGTACATTGATCCTGAATTTTTTGTAACTTTTTGTTAGTTTAGGGGTATTAAAGTAAAAGTGATTTTTTTTTTTTTGGAAAAAATTGGTAATTTCAAAAAAAGAAGTTTTAAAGAATGATTTTGTAGTTGTTTTTTTTCAAAATAAAAAAAATTATATTTGGTGGATTTTACTATTTCGTTCCTTTCACAATAAAAAAATCTCAATTGTCATTTTCATTTTTGTTTCACAAAAAAAAATAGTCATCTTTTTATTGATAATACTATAAAATGACACAATATTCTAAAATTTGTCTTCAAAATTTTATTATATGTCACCGCCTATCAAACTAATTAACAACTCATTAAGTTTAGTGGTAAATATAAAAAAAAATACATTTCTAATGTTTGCATATATTACAAATGAAAAGAGCCAAGAAAACAATTTTCTTCTTTTTTTTGAATTTTTTATTTAAAGGTGCCCCTCTTGATTAAAATTACATCACTAAATTGTAGCCCAAAGAAGAATGAAAATGTCATTTTATATTTAAATTTTTCAAGGAGATTTTGTTACTACTACCTTTCTTTTCATGGATAAACAAATACATTGCATGAAAAAGTAGTAAATCCCCATGGGCCAAACCAATCACAATTTGGCTCTTGTTTTTCAAATGGAACACCTTGTCCTTGTGTAACAAATCACAAACCCTAATCAGCAGGGTTGAGGCTTTATAAACAGTTTTCATCAGTGTATGAGATGGGATCATTGTGAAAGTGATTAATATCAATCATAATTCAAACAGTCATACTCCTTATTCACTCACTGTACCCAAAATCTAAGGGAAAATCCTATCATAAATAAAGCAATTGAATAATCAACAAAGAGCAAAGGAGTTCTTATATACCACCCTTGTTATGACCAAGATCCAAAGGGTAACTTAATTATTTAGTGGGGTTCATTAGTATAAAAAAAATATATTCGTCATTTTATATAGTCATGTAGGGCAACTAAAGATAAATTTTAATTTTTTTTACTTTCTTTCATCTACTTTTACTTAGTATGTATACAATTTGTACTTTTGATTTTCAGTGATTTAGAATCGTATCGATATTACAATACTTTTATTAAGATATTTTTACTTATTTTTTATTAAATTAGTTTAATACTTTTACAATACATTATAATAACATTCAAAAAATAGATCAAAATATATTAACAAGTAATATAAGAATATATGTTCAATTAAAATTAAGATAGCATTGTTAAAATTTTAACATTATTATAGTTTTAATATATAAAAAATCATAAATTAACTTATGATATGCAAAATAGTAGAAATATATTTTGACTAACTCTATGATTATATATAATACTATGAAATATGGATATATAATTAAAATACAAGTACATATAGAGCGGTTCAAAAACCGGTGCAACATCTTGAACCGATGTAGTGTGGACCGTGTGGTGCGATACACCGCCGCTTCAGAAACAAATATCAAAATCGCATCGCACCACTCCCCATTTAGACATATATAGAGTCTAAACTGTTGTTGGGAGAAGCTAAAATATACTACTAATATTCTTTTTTGAAATGACTTGTACATTACCAAAATAACTTTGTGATATATTTAAAAATTAACTACTGTATTTTTTATATTGATATACTTTATTGTACCACTATATTAGTACTTCCTTAATACACGTTTTATGGCTATGCACATAAATTAATAAATGATATTAATATTTTATTTGATTGATTAAATAAATTTAAAAAAATTATATTGACATTTTAAAATATATCAGAAAATAAGAGAAAAATAAATTAATTTTTAATCATATGAGATAATACTGAAAATTAAATATTTAATATTTTTTTAAAATTTACAAACGACAAATAAAAATAAACAAAAAATTCTTTTTAAAAAGACAGATAAAAAAAATAAAAAACTGATATTTCTACGTAAAAAATTAATAATTCCACATAACTCGTCTTACATAAATAATAAATGAGTTCTACTCTCATGTGAAAAAAGATTTATATAAAAATATTATTTTAACGTATAAAAATATTATTATCTAAAAAATATATTAATCTATCACTGATGTCAAAATAATGAAAGATTTGATGTAAGACAGCATGCTGATTAAGACTTTTGTGTTGATTTAACAAGACATTATATAAGACGAGAAGATTGACTAATGGGCAATGGACAAAAACACAATTGATTGATTATAAATTTGGGTGCAGGGGCCGTACGGTACTAACCGATACCGTGTAATTTTTATTTTTATTTTTTTAATTATAATTATAAGAATAATAAATAAAAAATAATTTATAATGTTTTTTCAATAAAAAATAAACTTTCTTTTATAATTTTTTATTCAAATTTGTTCTATTATTTCTTATTTATTATTCTTATAATTGTGGTTAAAAAAAAACACATGGTACCGATTGTTAGTACCCCCACAATTATATTGATTTAGTTTAGGATAGCAATGGAACAAGGTGAATTTTGCATATACTCGGCTCATATCACCGTATATCTAAACATAACATGTGATTATTTTAAATAAAAATAAATATGTAATTAGAATTATTTAATTTTAAAATTAATAATTTTAATAATATAATTAATGATAATATAATCTCGTAATTATAATTTTTACAAATAAATATGACTCGAAAGACTAAAATATATAACAACTAGCTGGGTCCCGTGCCTTCGGCACTGTATGGACAATGAGATTTATCTCAAACTTTGAAGGGCCCAAATGATTTATTGAGTGAGCGGGAAATTCAAAATCATTTGTATTTTATTAGATAGACTAGCTGGGTCCCGTGCCTCCGGCACTGTATGGACAATATGATTTATTTCAAACTTTGAACGACCAAAATAATTTATTGAGTGAGCGAGAAATTTAAAGTCATTTGTATTTTATTAAATTATTATTAGATTATTAGATAAATAGATGTATTTTATTAGATATATGTATGAACGGTGAGATTTATCCCAAATTTTGGACGGCCTAGATGATTTATTGAGTGAGCGAGAAATTCAAAATCATTTGTATTTTATTAGATAGATAGATAGATAGATGTTTTTATTAAATAGATGTATGGACGGTGTGATTTATCCCAAATTTTGGACGACCCAGATGATTTATTGAGTGAGCAGAAAATTCAAAATCATTTGTATTTTATTAGATAGATAATTAGATATATAGAATATAGATATAGATATATAGAATTAGATAGATTGTATTTTATTAGATAGATGGATGGTGAAATTTATCCCAAACTTTGGACGGCCCAGATGATTTATTGAATGAGCGGGAAATTCAAAATTATTTGTATTTTATTAGATAGATAAAGCATAACAAATGTCTATCTATGGTATTATATTATTGAGGGATATGAGAGGAAATAACAGTTCTTTCTTAAGGTTCCTTTTATTTTATTCTCTTATCCTTATTTTATTTATTTCCCCCCACACATAATAATTTTATTTCAGTGTCTATCTAAAAACATGCATGAGTTAAATTGCATCTAACATGAGAACAACGAATAGAGTTAAGACATGATTCTATTTTATTCAAAAAATTTAGTTTTTAAAAAATATTTTTTGTATGAATATTAATCTTGCGTAAAATTAATATATTAGTACTTTTGTAATATATAAGTATTAATGTGACTCCCCCAAAATAGGTATATATCACCCATTCTGAGTTGTCAATACATGGTACAGAAACAATTACAACATTATTAATACAACAGTAAAACTGTGAGTTTAAATACAAATATTATCTTCTAGACAATATCTATATCCAAATAAATCCTTATCACAATTATTTATACATTATTTTACAAAAATGGTGAGAACTACTAAACAACTCTCTCTATAACCATCATTCCATATCCCGACTCGTACTCGCTACATTCTCGCCTCTTGAGAAAAAATGGAACAAAAAAAAGGGTGAGCTCAATTAGCCCAGTAAAGAACATTATGACTAAGATAATATAAAATAAATTATCGTTAGTCTTCAATAGGGAAAAATCTAAGAGAATATAATAAACAACAAGTTTTAGATCAATATTCGCAGCGAAAAATAATAATTCATAGAAGATTTACGTAGAGAATGAAATCTACTAGTATCTATGAATTTAACAGTCCATCAACAATATTTTTATCCCTGTAACATCAATCAATGCACATCTTGAATCATATATTCATCTTTGCACTACAAGCCAAAGATATTCATCAGTTGATCATGTTTATCTCAACACCTGTTCATCTTTGCACTACGGCCAAAGATATTCATAATAAAATCAACCATCTTTGCACTACAAGCCAAAGATATTCCGTAACATTATCATTTAGGACTCAGGATGGTGAAAAATATTTTTAAAGAAAACGAATTCAGTGAAACAAAAGAACAAATATTAAGGATTCGTACTTTAAACAATTCAAGTTCAAAAATACTTCATAAATAATCATACTGAAATAAAATTTAAGAATGATCAAAACATGGATACAAACAAAGCTAGTATCCATAATAGATATTTTGGACGAAAAGGAAAAATTTTATTTTTCGATGAATAGTGTCGTATTTATGAATAGTGACGTATACATGAATAGTGCCGTATACGTGAATAGTAACTCTGACACAAAAAGTTCTAAATTTGATTAAAAGTTCAAACCAATATTTCGGCATAATGATATTGAAGAAAATAATATCATTTTAAAAAAATAATATCTCTTACCTCGAAAGAATAGTACTTTTAGCTGGACTACTGAATAAAGTGCTGAAAAAACTTACACCGTATAGTAACACTCAAAGTATCAAAATACTCACAAGAATACGCTCAATATATAGAGAGAGAAAAAAAAAATTCAGTTTCTGGTGTAATTCTTAATTCTAACCTAAGCACCCTATTTATAGGAAAATGCTTAGAACACCAAAGTAGAAAATTTAATAAAATATTATAATAATTACAAAATTTTCCTACGCCCACTTTTACTAATTGAACTCAGCACTTTGCACATGTTTGTGTAGCCCACCAAACACAAAAAAAACGATTTTCTTATTTAAATTATTTTAAACTTTCAAAAATTAATTATTTCAGAATTTTGAAACTTCAATAATTCATAATAGATAGCCCTTTTATCAGAAAAATTCGAACCATATGTCCTTTCCATAAGAAATTTCATTTTCTACAACTTTGTAAGTTTAAGTTTTTCCAAATTCCAAATAAAAATTGATCGAAATCCACAAACGAGCGATTTTATAGGCTATAATCAAATTTCAATCAAGAAATGGGGTCCACAAACATGAAAAACATATTTTAAATATTTTTAGTAACAAAAATATTCCTCCTCCTCATATACTCATATATCCTACATTCATTGTAAAAAATATCACCATTATTATATTATTAAAAATATAATAATATATTTAAATAAATTATTTTATCAGAAAAATACAAAATATTTATTTTCAACAATTGTCACATTAAAAATTTTCTCCATCTATATCCACATAAAATTAATATTTTCCTCATCATATAAATTAATAATTAATTATTCACAAATAATATTACAGAATCACAATACTGACAACCAGACAGTTCCCAGGATAGAGGGGGCTTTCCAATAAGGATTTCTCCTTACTAACGCGCAATTAGTTGACCTAACCTCTTCTTAGACAGAACTTTCTAGACATTGCCAACAATGTTATCCAATAATATTATTAAGATAATATAATTATTGCTCTGATAATGAAAAATACTGTGTAATGACAATTATTGAAACAACTGTAATATAAAATATCAATGCAGCAATTATTGAATCAATAAAATAAAATAATGAACAGTAATTACTGTAACAATTATTGAGTAGTGTCTTCTTATGTAAGAATCAATAATTGGTGCAATACCGTGTGTTACTGTATTTTAACCACCGAGTATTTCAACAGTATTAACGGTAACAACTATGTCGTTATTTATAACTAACTTATTCTTGTCGTTTTCTTCATCTAATCGCTTTTCGTTATGGTGCCCACACAAGGTTGCGCCGTCGTACGAATATGCCCCGGCAGCAAGAATATTCCACGACCAAACGAACATTCCACAACAACAATGAATATTTTATAATTACTTGCTTATTTGAAATATTTACGCATTTTTATCCATAACTAACCACATTAATCAAATCAACCCTTACTATTTCAGAATAATAAATAGAGGAATTTAAATTTTATTTATTAATAATTTGGGTCCTTACAATTAACATAATAATAAAATCACCAACCATATAATTCAAATTTTAAGTCTTTTATTCAATAAAAGATATATACAATTACAATAAATAAAATATCAACAAATAATAAAGTACATGTATAATAGGATCACCAACTTGTGATTTATTTATTAAGTTAAAAATGAAAGATTAATTACTTTACTCAATAAAATGTTTTTTTAAATAAAAATAGTAATAATATAATAGTTTTGCCGTTGGACCTGTGTTTTTTTTCTTTTTCATATTATTTGTTTTAATTATAGTACTATTGTAAGAATAAATGCATCAAATTTTAATTTAAATAATAAATCGTATAAATTAATCATTTATACTAACTTATAATAGTATTGAAAAATGCTTTGGGTTCGGGCAGCCCAACTGGCTGTTACTTTAAAACTAACAAATATTTTATATTTTTAGATATAATCTAATATTAATAACATTTTTAGCCGCGAATATTTCATCCCTTCTAAACTATAAAAAATATTATTAACTTTCCAATTTCAAATTGACATGATACGGTGGAAATCATGAAATAACAAATTTTATAATTAATAATATTTTTTAAATAATTTGTAATATTTATTATTAAATTAATTAAAATTAAATAAAATTATGTTGATCTAAGTTTTTTTTTTGTCGTGACATAATTTAAACACTCACATCCAACTTTTACCAACGCCAAGGATTGAAACCCCACCTCTTGGTACACAAGAAATAGGGGTAACCATTGTTATCTCAGTTTGTAAGAATTATATTTGAGATATAATTATTAATTTTAAGTGTTTTATTTATTTTTAAATTTATATTTGAGACTATTAGTCTCAAAATTATAAAATAGTTTAATAGTCTTGATATTATAATTATAATTCTGGGATTATAATTATAGGATTAATAGTCTTGGAATTATAATTCCATGAATTATAATTTTGGGACTCGATCCATAATCTTTGTAAACAAATACAATTACATAGTATAATGTAATAAATAGTTTTAAAAACACAAAATAAAAATTTCATGTATTTTATTCGTGTCCCTCAAAGTTTTTCATGTCCAAAAAATGCATGGGTTAACTCAATTTATCAAAAAAAAGAAGAAGAGGGAATCGAAGCATAGGTTATGGATAGAAGAAGGTATAGGGAGATAGGCAGGCAACAGGGGGGGTTGGGGGTTGAGGGGGGCCTCCTGTGCATTTATACCGGACTAACGTCCGGTGCATTATGTTAAATTTTTATTTTTTTTAATCGTAATTATGAAAAAAAAAATAAAAAATAATAGAATAAATTTGAACAAAAAATTATAAAAGAAAATATATTTTTTATTATAAAAATACTGTAAACAGTGTTTACAGTGATGAAAAAGAAAAAAAAAGTGTACCGGTCGTTAAGCAAACCGGACGCCCCCCAATTAGAAGGGGGTGGGGGGGCCTACGGTGTATTTGTACCGGACTAACGTTCGGTACACTGTGTTAAATATTTTTTTTAACCACAATTATGAGAAAAAAATAAAAAATAATAGAGCAAGTTTGAATAAAAAATTGTAAAAGGAAGTACATTTTTTATTACAAAAAGTTTACTGTATTTTTGTAATAAAAAATATACTTCTTTTTACATTTTTGTTCAAACTTGCTCTATTATTTTTTATTTTTTTCTCATAATTGTTGTTAAAAAAAAGAAAAAAAAGTGTACCAGACATACTGGTCGTTAAGCGAACCAGACGCCCCCCCAATTAGCAGGGGGTTGGGGGGCGTCCGGTGCATTTGTACCGGACTAACGTCCGGTGCACTGTGTTAAATTTTTTTTAACCACAATTATGAGAAAAAAAATTAAAAAAAATAGAACAAGTTTGAACAAAAAACTGTAAAAGGAAGTACATTTTTTATTACAAAAAGTTTACAGTGTTTTTGTAATAAAAAATATACTTCCTTTTATATTTTTTTTGTTCAAACTTGCTCTATTATTTTTTATTTTTTTCTCATAATTATTGTTAAAAAAAAGAAAAAAAAGTGTACCAGACGTACTGGTCGTTAAGCGAACTAGACGCCCCCCCAATTAGCAGGGGTTGGGGGGCGTCCGGTGCAATTGTACCGGACTAACGTCTGGTACACTGTGTTAATTTTTTTTTAACCACAATTATGAGGGGGAAAAAATAGAACAAGTTTGAACAAAAAATTATAAAAGGAAGTACATTTTTATTACCACTTTCTTTTACAGTTTTTTATTCAAACTTGCTCTATTATTTTTTATTTATTTTTCATTATTATGATTAAAAAAAATGTACCCAGACGTACCGGTCGTTAAGCGAACCAGACTGCCCCCAATTAGCAGGGGCAACAGAGAGGAAATGGTATACTTTGAATATTTATTGACAAAAACCACCTCATTCGTTCATTCATTCCTTTCCTTTTAAGGCACAAAAGAATCTTGTTCTAACCATTCATCTTAAAGCTGGAACTACATAGTTACTTCGATTATTATAAGGTTTGTCCCACGTTAGAAGCATGATGGGGCTAAGTGACAACAGTGTCGCACAAACCAAAGTACATTTGTCTCTACCAAGGACAAAATTTTAGAACATTAATTAGTGAATTTAGACATATTTTATTATCAAAATAATTAACATAAAGTTAATTTTAATCAAATGACTAATATAGTATCGAGACGACACGTAGATAAGAGATGATCTCTGTCTTTGCATGTCAATATTGTATTGATCAACTGATCAATTTATCACGAAGTTAATTTCATAGTAACCGGATCATTTTATTACTCATTCTCCCCACCCCCACCTCCACCCCCCCTCCCCCTCCCCCCTGCACCCCCATTTTAAACAAAAAATCACATATTTGCAATGATAACAAAAACAAAACAAAAAACAGTTTTATTGATATTATTATAAGATGAAATAATATTCATTATAATTTTACTATTATGCTACTATTATTAATTAACAACTTATTACATTAAGAGTAAAAAAAAAATATAACTTTAATTTAGCAAAAAAAAAAAATTTAACTTTAATATTTGCAAATGCAACATATTTTATGAAATTATGGGTGCTTGCATTGAGTTGATTTCATAAATTTTAATTGGGCTCTTGCAAGCTTAAGTTTAAATTTTTTTGTTCTTCAGTATCACTTACAAAGCGTGGATTTCATGTGTAAGACCCCAACTTTTATGAATAAAGATTAATTTTTTTAAAAAATATATTTTTGAATATTATGGTGTGAATTTGATATAATGTTATAGTTGTGGGTAATATTTATAAATTTTGCAAAGTAAGCAAGTTGTTATAAAATATTCGATTGGTCGGAGAATATTCGTTTTAACAGAGAATATTTATACGATTACACAATCATTGGTGGACCTCACAACGGAATTACTGTCGGAATTAAAAAACGACCGAAATATCTTTTTATAAAAATAACGGTGAAAGTTTTATCGTTAACTGTTGAAATACCCGGTAGCAAAAGTACAGTAATATGCGTGGTTGCATAGTAACACACGATATTGATTATTGATGCTTACGTGAGAAGTCACTCAGTTATACTCAATTATTGCTACAGTAATTGCTGCATAGTATCTCACGTTATTTGATTCAATTATTATCACAATATTTTATATTATTTAATCAATAATTGAGATGACAAGTTATTAATATTATTATTTATATTATTGACAATGTCTATAAAGTTCTGTCGAGGAAAGAGGTTTTGTCACCTAATTGCGCGCTAATTGGAAGAAATTCTTATCGGAAAGCCCCCTATTTCCTGTGAATGATCTGGTTGTTAATATTGCAAGTTATATTATTGATGAATAAATGTTGTTAAAAATATTGAGTGGAGTTTTATGAAGTATTTGTTGTAAATTTTACTTATTATTTGGACCCCCACTTATCCATTTTTCAAAATCGTCGGGAGAAGTTATCTCAGTTTTATTTTTAATATATATATATATATAATAAATTTTATTTTTTATAAAAATTAGAATATATTATATTTTATTATGCATAGTATTTGCATAGTGTCTGTATAGTAAAATCAAAATTTTCAGCCGACTATTACTGTGTGTTCATAATTTTTTTTACTGTGCATCCAAATAGTATTCTGTCATTCTCCTATAAATAGTGTAACAATTGAGAATTTTATAATTAATTTTAAATATTTATTGAATTAGGTAAATATTTTAATTAATTTATTTATGGAGATAAATAAATAATTGATAAAATTGTGGTGTATTGATTTAATTAAGTGTGTATGTTAACTAAATTAATGAATGATAATTTTATTATTTGAAGTTTTAATTTAATGAAATAATTAAATTAAATAAATTCTTTAATATTTAAGGAAATGATTAAATTAAATAAAATGATATAGTAGTCATCACTATTTTATAAAATAGTGTGATAATAATTATAATGAGTACTCCATTTGAGTTTTGATATTGTCTAGAAGACAATATTCGTGTTAAAACTCTCAGCTACGCTTTTGTCGTATTGTATAAATTAAGTTTGTATTTGAATTTTGTCATATTATATAAATTAAGTTTGTATTTGAACTCTGTACCATGTATTTGGCGACTCAGAATGGGTGATGAATACCTATTTTGGGGGAGTCATACCAGAAAATGTCATATTTCATTAAAAAAAGCCATTTTCTACTAATAATAATATAAAATAATAATTTCAATTTTAAAATTTTTTCATTGTTATTTTCTTATTAAGTTATTATTACTAAACTAACAATTTATAATTTTCAATAAATAACAAAATTAACAAATTTAGTACTTTTAATTTAAAAATATAATACATGAGATTTTTTTTATGTGGGATAAGAAATATAAAATGATATTAAAATATTTGTTATTTTCATTTATATCATTGATTCTATTTAGAACCCTTAACCCTACACTCTCTTTTTATCTCTTCCTCCTTTTTCTCTATGTTACTCCCTCTTTTTAACCTTTCCTCCTTCATCTCTCTCCTTATATGCTATAATACCTCTATTTTTTGGTTTGGTTTGGTTTGGTTTGGGTTGGGTTAGGTTGGGGTGGGTGGGTGGGTGGGTGGGGTGGAGTGGGGTGGGGTGGGGTGGGGTGGGGGGGGTTTATTTTGAGAGGAATAAGGTAGAGAGAAAGTGAGAAATATATATACATTTTCTTTTCTTTTCTTTATTTGATCTCTTCTATTTCTTTCCTGTGTTCATCTTCCTTCTTTCTCAAATATTTGGAAGTCTTTACAAATGTGGTCAGACTTTGAATATGAGAGACTTTGAATATGAGTATCTCTTCTTCTCAAGTTTGTCAAACTCTACCATTTAATAAAAATTTAAAAAATCTATGATTTTTTTAATACCAAAATATTTTTATAGATTTTATAAAAGTCTCAAATCAATACCACCTAAGTTTTAAAAACATTACAAAAGTTGTAATTGAATATCAGTAAACTTTTATAAACTCTTTAAATGTATTGATTGAATAAAACAACAATTTTAAAATCTTTAAAAGTCTTTAAAAATCTTAATTAAATACACTCTCTTAAATTAATTTATAATTTAAAAAATATATTTTATAATCACTGTATAAAATAAATTAAAAATAATTTTATTTAAAAATAACTCGTGTAGTAAAAGAGACAAACTACTTTTTTCCTAATGAGTTTGAAAGAAATAATGATTTATTAGTATATTTGTATGGGGTTCATTAAAAATCACATTAATAATTATCTTAAACTTTCTCATCTCTTTTAATTTGTATTAAATTTTATATTTTAAACATCATTTCGAGGAGAGAGAATAATTGCATTTCGAGGAGGGAGAATAATTGCTTTGGAAATTGGAGGTGACAATTAAATCAAATCAAATCAAGTAGTCCCTTCGTTTTAAATTATTTTATTTTTTCTACATATTTTGTTATTTTATACTATAATTTAAGAGAATTAATTATTATCTTTTTAAAATTATTCATTATAAAAAAATATCACAGATGAGATAAAATAAAATAAATATAAGTTTTTAAAAATATTATAAATAATTAATATTATATAATCATTTTATTAATCTATCTAATAAAATACAAATGATTTTGAATTTTCCGCTCACTCAATAAATCATCTGGACCATCCAAAGTTTGGAATAAATCCCACCGTTCATACATTTATCTAATAAAATACATCTATCTATCTAATAATCTAATAATAATTTAATAAAATACAAATGATTTTAAATTTTTCGCTCACTCAATAAATTATTTTAATCGTTCAAAATTTGAGATAAATCATATTATCCATACAGTGCCGAAGGCACGGGACCCAACTAGTTATTATACATAACTCTAAATCCCACATATGGATTAGCATTCAACATTTCTCTTATGAAAGTTATGGATTGGTCCCCCTTGTACCTAAACCATAAAAATATTGAATTGATCTTAATTTAATGCAATTGAGTGCATTATTAAATAAGTATTTAATAAAGTTTATTCAAAATGCGACAGCTTGTTAGACACTTTGATTAGATTGAAGATGAGAATTGACATAAAGCAAGTGCCAAAACTGACGGCGTTATCAATTTTATTTTATTTATTTTTTAAATATTTTGTAAATGTAATTGTTTTGACAAATAAAAAAATATATTCCCTATGCCCACTAAGAGAAGATGATCGATATACAATTTTCATTCATAATAATAAAAAATTAGTTTAAAAGATAAAGTATAAATAAGCCCTACTTAAACCAAGGGAGATAATACAATAAGTACAAGAAAAGTTAATAGATTGTACATTTTTACGTTTAATACAATTTTCAATTAGATAATAATCTAATGATTAAGATTAGAATATAATTTCAGGTTAAAAATTGATATTTTTATATAATTTTTTGATTATATATATATATATATATATATATATATATATATATATATATATATATACATATACGGTCCACAACGACAGTAAAAATCGTCGCTATAGGATCCATAACGACGATTTTCATGTGAAAATATCAAAAAATCATATAACAAATAACAAATAATTTTGATATTTCAAACAAATAACAAATAATTAGGAAAACGACATTTTCACATTTAATTTTGATATTTTAACATGTGTTTCTCTCACATAAAGGCGGGACTCACTCTATTACGAAAATATCAAAATCGAGCTATTCTATGCGGACATGATAATTATACACGAGTGCTTTATAATTTCACATATTTATATTTTTATCTTCAATATTCATATTCTAAAAGCAATACTCGTATCCTAGTACTATAATTTTAAATTTAAGAAATATCATCCTTTCCAACTTCTAAGATTATTATTAATTTTTTAAAAATCAATTTCAAACTTAAATTTGACACGAGTTCTTAATTTTATTCTATACAATTACAAATTATTTAAAAAGTACTATTAGTTATAAGATTTATTATTTTTAAAGGTTTAAAAGAATCATATCAATTTTAAATTTAAAAATATCTTAAATTGACTTTTTAAAAGCCAATATTAATATTATAATTCAGAACAAAATGAGTACTAAAGTATCGTATATTCTCATTTAATTATGGAAAATGATTTGTGTCGATTAAATTTATATCAAATATAGATTATGATTAAAAATAATAAAATAAAATAATAATATGTGAATTCATTCTTTATACTCTTGTATCTCGTATATCTAGATATTTAATATTAATATAAATGCATCATCATATATAACAACATTCTTTAACTATTACTCCCTCTGTCCCAAATTAAATGCTCAATTTTGACCTTTTTAAGTCAAATTGACTTTTTTTAGAATTAATAATTAAGCATATATAAATATATTTCTAATATTATAAAAATTGGAATTAGTAATAAATTGTATATACTTTCTTTTGGTTATAATCTCTTCACCTATATTTTAACAAAAATAGTAAAAAGATTATTTTTAAAAATGGTCAATTTAATTTTAAAAAGTCAAAACTGAGCAATTAATTTGAGACGGAGGGAGTATCATTTTTCTTAATTATTAAAAAAATAAAAATAAAATAAACATTCTAATTCATATTCCTTTTACCAAGTAAAGGGTACCTTGGAAGTTAAATATACTACCTATGGCTATTAATGACAAAATACTAACAGCCACGTCGCCGTTAACGGTAAATTACTCTTACAACAATAGGAGGAGAACAGGGGATTTTCCATTGAAACTCTATCTCTCTCTCTGCCTTTTTCTCTCAATTTCAGGGACTTTCCGTCTCATAGATCTCTTGATCTTCATCTGTTCGATCATCCTTCAAATTGGTGAGCTTATCTTACTCACCACTAATTTTCTCTTTCCTCAGCTTCTGTTTCCCACTATTTATTTACTATTTCTATTTCATTTTCGATTCTTTAAAAAACGGATATTGTTTTTGTTTATGCACATATGTATACACATTAGCCGTTAAAATTGATTATTTTGATGGGTTTTATGCTGATTGTAAGTTGGATGATCGAACCTTAGTTTCTGACTCAAAATTAGGGCTTTTCTTTGATTTATACAGGAGCCCCAAAATTGATATATTTCCATTAATATTAACAAGATTAATATTACAAGGTGACCCTTGCAAGCTCTGGATATCGTTAATGATAAAAAGGTAGGGTTTTGTTTTTATTTATGCATTTGTTGTAATTTTATTGAATATTTGGTGGTACAATAGTATGCTTGTGATAGTTATATCTTTACCAAATTTGATTGCATTCATTCAAATGGGTTTTGTTATCATCTTCTCGTTTCCAGATAAAAGCCACGGAACCTTTTGATAAACATAATCCTTAAGGTTAACAAAGGGTTAACAACGAAGAAGAAATAACGGAAATCCACATACTTAATATCAGTTCCTGTCAGTTTTTAATTTCACATTTGAAACTTTCAACTCCAACAAGTAATTTACTTTCTATGAAATGTAACAGTTTTGTTTATTTTGGCCTTATTTTTCTTCTCGTCACCAACAATTGCTAATTGGGAAAATGCTTCGCTAGTTTATCTGTAGTTTCATTAATTGTTTCCCTTTTTGGTACTTTAAGAGGTAATAGATTATGTTTGTGTAAAATTTGGTTTGTATCATTTTCAGAAGGTGATGATTAAAGTTTGGATGTTTAGGGTACATTTAGCAGCTGTTGGTTGGTTCGATTATGCTTCTTATTGTTAGTTTTTGTGGTTGAATTATTCTGAGGGCATGTGGTAAGGCAGTAATTTAGTTGGAAGAATAGCAAGAACAAAATGTAGTAGTAATTTTTCACTTCTAGAAATATCTGCATCGTAGTGTTGTTGCTCATCACTATATCTAATCAGGTTAACAAATGGAAAAATAAATAAAAGTAATTTATAAATGTTCATTTTCATAATGTAGATGTACCTTCATCTCCTGAACTTAAAATATCAAATTAGATTGTTCAAACTCTGTGATAGGCATTTGTTTTAATAAGAAAATAGACATTTTCCTTTAGGCAGGTTTTAATCTTTGGTTTCTACTTCAGTGATATACTTTTTTGCTTTATATTTTCTAAAGTCCTTCCAACCCGTATAGTTATTTGAAGCGGAAGTTTTAACTTTGTGAGGCGTGTCAGGAATATACTGTCCTATATAATAATAATTTGTGAATTCCTTCTTTATACTCTCTTATCTCATATATCTAAGTAAGTAGATATTTAATATCAATATAAATTTATCATCATATATAACAACATTCTTTAACTATTATCCTCTTCCTTAATTATTAAAAAAACAAAAAATACATTCTAATTCATATTCCTTTTTCCAAGTAAAGGGTACCTTGGAAGTTAAATATACTACCGATGGCTATTAATGACATAATACTAACAGCCACGTCGCCCGTTAACGGTAAATTACTCTTACAACAATAGAAGAAGGAGTACAGGGGATTTTCCATTGATACTCTCTTTCTCTCTTTTTCTTTTTCTTTTTCTTTTTCCTTTTCTCTCAATTTTAGGGATTTATCTGTCTCACAGATCTATTGATCTTCATCTGTTCGATCATCCTTCAAATTGGTGAGTTTATCGTTACTCACCACTAATTTTCTCTTTACTTACCTTTGTTTCCCACTATTTATCTTCTAATTTCTATTTCATTTTTGATTCTCTAAAAAACGAATATTGTTTTTGTTTATGCACATATTTATACACATTGGATGGGTTTTATGTTGATTGTAAGTTGGATGCTTGAACATTAATTTTTGACTCAAAATTAGGGCTTTTCTTTGATTTATACAGGAGCCCAAAAATTGATATACTTCCATTAATATTACAAGGTGACCCTTGCAATATTGTTAATGATAAAAAGGTAGGGTTTTGTTTTTATTTATGTATTTATTGAATATTTGGTGGTAGTATGCTTGTGATAGTTATATCTTTACCAAATTTGGTTGCATTCATTCTAAATGGGTTTTGTTATTATCTGCTCATTTCCAGATAAAAGCCATGGAACGGAAATCCACATACTTAATATTAGTTCCTGTCAGTTTTTAATTTCACGTTTGAAACTTTCTACTCCAACAAGTAATTTACTTTCTATGAAATGTAACAATTTTGTTTATTTTGGCCTTATTTTTATTCTTGTCACCAACAATTGCTAATTGGGAAAATGATTTGCTAGTTTACCTGTAGTTTCATTAATTGTTTCCCTTTTTGGTAATTTTAGAGGTAATAGATTATGTTTGTGTGAAATTTGGTTTGTATCATTTTCAAAAGGTGATGATTAAAGTTTGGATGCTTAGGATACATTTAGCAGCTGTTGGTTTCGGTTTGATTATGCTTCTTATTGTTATTTTTTGTGGTTGGACTATTCTGAGGGCATGGGGTAAAACAACTACTCATAAGGTTTTGGGTGCAAGAGAGGTCTTGGGATCCATTCTTGCCTTAGGCATGGATGTTAAGATTTCAGCTAAAAACTAGCAAAAAAAGAAGTAATTTGGTTGGAAGGATAGCAAGAACAAAATGTATTAGTAATTTTTTCACTTCTAGAAATATCTGCATCATAGTGTTGTTACTCATAACTATATATAATCAGGTTAACAAATGGAAAAAGAAATAAAAGCAATTTATAAATATTCATTTTCATAATGTAGATGTACCTTCATCTCCTGAACTTGAAATATCAAATTTAGATTGGCATTTGTTTTAATAAGAAAATAGACATTTTCCTTTAGGCAGGTTTTAATCTGTGGTTTTGTTTGTACTTCAGTGATATACTTTTGGCTTAAATATAAATTATTATCTTAAATTATTATCTTTTTTCTACTTCAGTGATTCACCTTTTAATTTTTTCAATTAGGTGATTAAACTTTCAATTTTTTCCACTTTTGTTCAATTGAAACTGCCATGTCACAATTCACAATTTGATGATGTGACACAGACATGTGGCATTTTAGTTCTGATGTGTCAAAAAGAAATATTTTTTATTCAATTATTATCATTTTAATTAATTAAAAGGATAAAAACATAACAAAATATAGCATCTACTAATTATTAAAAAGCAAAATTAAAATTAACCAATCTCCTTTCTCTTATTCATCAGTGGGTTGAGACCCAATTCAATTCAACAATTAAAAGTGAAATGAATTTGGGGCAGAAGAGAAGAATTTGTGGAAGTGAGGTTTGAGGGTTTCACCATACATGGATCTCTTCGCTAGAATGCGCAGGCCACAGGACATGACCCGCCACATCTTTCAATATCTGTCTGTTGATGTCTCGGAGGGTTTCATCGGAGATGGATTTCTTCGCTGGAATGCGCAGGCCACGAGACACGACCCGCCACATCTTGCTATGTTTCATTGAAACCCCCAGAGATTATGAACTCTTTACCTTGCATTTGAGTTGCCATTGAACTTCTTCAATTCAATTCAATTCCCTAGAGACCTGAGACTCGGAATAAAGTACAAAAACCAAAACAAACCCATAAATGTGAAAACTTATCAAACACCCAAAATTCACAGTAGTCTTCTTTAATTCTCTGTTTTTCTTGGTTGGTGAGTGTTTCTTGGGTAGTTGAGTGGATATATATGCTATTGAATTCAATAACTGAAGCTTGTATATATATATATATATATACATGTGTGTGTGTGTATATACATATATTTTCATTGTTGAATTGAATTGTGTCTCAACCCATTGATGGAATAAGAGAGAGGAGATTGGTTAATTTGGTTTTATTTTTTAATAATGAGTACATGTTATGTTTTGTTATACTTTTATCCTTTTATTTAATTAAAATGATAATAATTAAATAAAAAATTATTTATTTTTGACACATCATAACTAAAATGCCACGTGTCTGTGCCACATCATCAATTTGTGACATGGCAATTCCAATTGAACGAAA
Organism: Panax japonicus; assembly: GCA_020205505.1. Classification (NCBI taxonomy): domain Eukaryota; kingdom Viridiplantae; phylum Streptophyta; class Magnoliopsida; order Apiales; family Araliaceae; genus Panax; species Panax japonicus. The sequence goes on along the minus strand of CM035092.1, from coordinate 73,392,331 downwards.
GTAGAAAAAATTGAAAGTTTAATCACTTAATTAAAAAATCAAAAAGTGGATCACCGAAGTGGAAAAAGGGTAATAGTTTAGGATAGTAATTTATATTTAAGCCTATACTTTTTTGCTTTATATTTTCTAAAGTCATTCCAACCCGAAGAGTTATTTGAAGCAGAAGTTTGAACTTTGTGAGACGTGTCAGGAATATGCTGTCCTCCTAAAAGGTTCTAGTTGATGATCATTGTTTATTAGTGCAGCTCAGAACATACATTTATAATATACTATAGTTTCGTTGTTTCTCTACTGGTGGTTTTGCAGAGTAAATCTGTTTTTAATTTTTTTGATTCATCTCAAAGCAATATTGTTACTCCTATTTGTTTTCATCAGTACGTGCTTATTCTTGATTTTATGTATGGATTACTGAATATATTGATAAGCTTGTATTGTTTCTCGAGCTTCTTCTTTTTCCACGTGAACTCTTAGAAACATTATCCCATACTATTTCTTTTTATCTTTTAGTGGAGTTTGTATAAAGATTGATTGTATGGCTTCTTTACGGGATTATATAACTACTGATGGTTAAAATATGTACTTGGAGCATTTTCTCCCAAATTTGTAATAAATGAATTGTATTTCAGACCTCCTTTCTTTGCTTATCTTTGTAATAAATGAATTGTAGAACTATTAAATGATACCAAGATAAGGGGCTGGGCATCATCTGATTAAAATTTTTGTACATATCTACTATTTTTAGCTTGTATACTTGGAATATCTTAGATTCATAATAAATGAATTTGTAGTTTGGACTGCCTTCAGTTATCTTTGTAATAAATGAATATATGGATTATTTTTTTTTGCTTCATTTGGGTATATTATATGAACATATCTTGTTCTTAGTCAAACTATGTACATATTATATGATCATATCCTCAAATTTATAATAAATGAATTTTAGTTCAGATTTCCTTTCTTTTTTAATTATTTTTTTCTTAACCAGGATCTCGACGACTTTCTGTTCAACAATATGGGGCACCGGAATATGCGATACTCTGGTCCAATGATTGATATGGAAGTGGATCCGCAAGATCAGGGTATTTTCCATCCTGAACCCTGCGTTCTTTATGGGAGCATACCTAATTTTCCACAGCCTAATATTCAGACAGTATTGCCTGTACTAGGTAACAGTACTCATTTTGAGGTTCGTCATCTACCCGAGCATCATGGTGCGGCATCCTATGGGATGGCACAGTATAATGTTGTTCAGCATCAATATCCTGCCGGTAATATTGACTTGGCTGTTTCTCCATCATCCAACCATTATACAATGTATAACACTCCTTCATCTGGTACCAGAGTTTTTCCTGTCCAACTAAATCATGGGCCTCATGATCAGTTTCCATTATCTAGCAATCATGGAATTGTCGAAGTTTCCGCAAATAGTTATGGCAGAAACAATCACTTCATGGATGACGCTGGAGGTTCATTCAAGAGAAAGAATGCTGAAGATCTCTCGAGAAATTTCCAGTACTGTTATGCTTCCGCAGGCTCCAGTTCTTCAGCTGCCCCTATGAGTGTAAGACCTATCGAGTCTGATGTTTCGTCAATGGACGCTGTATCTTTTGCAGTTCCTGATGGCAGAGGGAATGACATGCCATCTTTGATGGATGTTGGATCTCAACGAAGTGCGCGAAACAGATCTGGTGCTATTGGTGTGAATTCTCTGTTGCCATATAGTACTAACCATTTCATCCAAGGACATTATCCAGGTCAACCCTTTCAGGCGGCCGGTACTCCTTGGATGGATCAGCAGTTAAATAGTAATGCTGGTGATATTGGCACTTTGTCCTGGAATCAGCCACATGCTTTACCACCCTATCTGCATGGTAATTTCTTGAGCATTTTACACGAGTATATTTGGGTTATTTCCAATTTGGCTTTTCCTCATTGTGTCTTGGTTCTTGTTTATTTAGCTTATACTTACTGATTTTCCCATATGACAGCTAAAAGAATTGTAAGTCAACATTATTTTGTTTCGTGTTTGATATTTTTTTGAAAATTCTGGTGAGATGCTTTAATACAATTTGCTAGTGTAATGAGTGGAATAGCTTATATAACTGCTTGCATTGAAAGTTATATCAATACTAAGAAATGTAGTGAAGATAGTTAATTCGATATGGATTTAGTAGTAGTGGTTAAAGTCTCGAGCTGGTATACTTTTAAAAAATTCTTGAATAATAAATGTACAAAAATCAAAGCCATTCCTAAAATCAAGCTGTTTCCCCGAGTTATATTACTCTCTCTCTCTCTCTCTCTCTCTCTCTCTCTCTCTCTCTCTCTTACACATACTCATTCTCAGGGAGCTTCAATGGAGGTTGTATGGAGGCTGGTAACATGGGTATACAGGGATATCAAGTTGCAGCTAGCAATAGAAGTTCTGCAACTTTTGTACCACCTCCTCCCATACCCCAGGGGCACTTCAATCTTCATCATCCACCACCACCTATGCAAGGGGCCAGAGGCCACAATATTGACTTGAATTCTCAAGTAGCAACATCTTCACGCCGACTTTCAACAAGTAGCACTTCGCACACCAGTATGAATCCTTTCCAGGATTGTGGAGAAACAGGGTCTAGATTTGTAGGACCTGTTCCACCAACCGGCTTACGGATATACCGGCCTCATCGAAGGGAACTGATGATTGATGCAACTGCAAGGCAGCGCAACCTTCCTCACTTGAGAGTTCTGCCGGAAGATGTAATGTTTTCCCTATGTTTGATTGATTCTCATTTTAATTGGATTGGCTTTGTTTTGTTCAATATTTGAGTATATTGTTGTTTGTGATGATTTGGTGTTTCATTTAATACTCAAGATGCTGACTTTACTGATCTGTTTGACGTATGTAGGGAGTTGCCCTAATGGAGCTTTTGGACTATCATGAAATAGGTGATTCCATTGATCATCACCGAGATATGCGCTTGGATATAGATCACATGTCTTATGAGGTAACTTGAGTAGTTGCTCGTTCTTAATATTAAAAAGAAAACATTTTTGAAGTATACAGTCTGTTTGTGGAGTGTTTTTTTTTCTTTCTTTCTCCTTTTCCTGTTATATTAATTTTCTTCTTAATCTTGAGTTTCCAATCATTTAGTTGGTAGAGTAGTTCATTAACATTGTTTTAAACATTTATTGATGCTGCAAATTCTTGAAAATAATTTCATCTGTTTCGACAAATTCCTCCGTGGTCACTTCACAGTTTCATTTTTGAAATTCTATGCCAGGAGCTACTTGCACTAGGGGAACAGATTGGCAGTGTAGGCAGTGGCTTGTCAGAGGAAATTATTATAGATCATCTAAAATCAAGAACATTTGTTCCGTTCACATCTTGTGCTAATATGGAAGATACATCATCTGTGGATCAAGAACTTATATCCTGTGTCATATGCCAGGTATAGAGTTTGTCTCTTTTGGTTTCTCATTGTTTACTCGCATTTTCCCGTGAACATGACTTGACTTGTATGCAACTTCTTCTAGTTAGCATGCATATAGGCAGAGTGGTCGAGTGCTTGTTATACTTGCCCGATATAGGACTTTGAGTCCCTTCTACAATGGTCGGTGATGTAGCATCAGTGTTTTATAACACGGTTTTAGGCACCCACCTAGGCGCCACTTGGGCTCTGCCCAACCTTGGCGAGTAGGTGCTAAGCTAGGCGCCTGCCTAGCCGTCCGAGGGTCTATTTTTGAAAGGTAGTGGGGCACGTGAGATAAGCGACCCCATGCTTGATACTCCCTTCTGAATGATGCGAGTTCTTGGTGAATGTTGTCTTTGTCATGTCTTCCCGAATTTTACAAATAGTCCTGATCCTTGATCCTGAAGTGATTTTCGGCATTTATAATTCATCAGTATATCTTTGAATAAATGCACAAGTTATGTACTATAAGAAGCACCTTTCCTTACCCACTCTATTGGTTTCCCTGTTGGGTTCATATTTGCATGAACCCTAATATCATAGAGAATTTTTTCTTCACTAGTTGGCAATCATAAATCTATGTTAACTGCCGATCGACGATCATGTTATCCCTCGTTCTCCTTCCCCTGTTCTCCCGCAGGCAGCGGAGTCAGAGGGGGGGGGGTGCTTTTGAGAAATCTTTTTGTGGAGAAATGTCCCACCCTGTCGCCTCCTTGGGAGCCGGGTATAGTTAACGCTCCTAATCAAGGACCCGACTCTCCCTCCTCGTCTTATGACTCGGACGATTCATCAACGATGTCCGATAACTATATTTTGCTGTTGATAGTGATGGTGTTTTTATTTAATTTCTTGTCTTTTATAGGCTGAATATAACGATCAAGAAATCATGGGAATTCTCGACTGTGGGCATGAGTATCATTTGGAATGCATAAAGAAATGGCTGCTTGTGAAGAATAGTTGTCCCATATGCAAATCTGCAGCATTGACCACAGAAAGGAAGGAGTCATGAGAAGAAAAGTGAATGGGTTGGAGATCAACAGAAAACTTTTTAGCTTTGGCCTCTTTCTAATTATTTATATTTAAAGAGGGATTTTTTCAATGTGTTTAATTGAATGTAATCTAAATATAGATTTGTATTCACCCTATGATCGTCAACAACTGTCCAAAACAATATATTCGTTGGCCTCTTGTCCATCTCCCAAAGTTGTACAGACCCTCTCTTTTCGGTCAGTGGTGCATGATATTACCATGATGTTATTATGTATTAGTACATAAAATAGATTGTTAATATTAACAATAATAAAATGTGAATATTCTTTGATTCTCGTCTATTCTGTGGGCTGTGGCATTAAATTCTTAGTCCCTCTCTTCCCCAAAAAACGTTCCGAAGGTCATTAAATAATCTATAAGTCAATTTTTTTGTCTCTATTCTTTATGTCCAATGAGTAGGTGGTGGTGTTTGTATCATAAATGGAGGATTACTGGCAGCTGAGGTTGGTATTCATGCTTAATTTTGAGTGCTTTGTTGGATGGAAGATGGAAGGAATTAAATGCGTTGCATTGCTTTGAGGAAATAACACAATGTATAATCGAAGATTTGTAAGTTGATTGCTAGAGGAACTCTCATTTTATAGAACCAACATTCAACTGCGCGTGGTATAAAATTCAAACCTAGCCCCAAAATGTAATGCCGTGCAACAAAATACAATACAAACTACTGATGTAACCAAATGAAACAATACAGATGGTAAAGGAAAAAAAACAAAATTTAGATAGATAATAGTACTGAAGAACTAGCCTTGGATATTTGAAAAATTCTCATGATGCATTTTCTCGTACTCCAAAATCAGCAATAAGCCTCACAGATAATCTTAATCCATTCCAACTATTGAAACAGTAATAGGGAATAATTGGGACAAACCAGAGCTGCTAAGTGGAGTTCTTGAAAAGTTCAAATTATATATCACTCAACTATGGGCTTTACTTTTGTAGTTAGACAGAGCAGCAACCAACTTTTTTCACTGCTGAAACATCATCCTTGCCAACATTGATGGTTTGCCCCTTAGGCAATGCTGCAGGATCATCCCCAATCTCAAGTGCTTTCCGGCTGACTACATGATATATTTGACTGAGAACTTCCGTGAATGCATTCTCAACATTCAACGACTCGAGGGCTGATGTCTCCATAAAGAAAGTGCTTTCTCTCTCAGCAAAGGCCTTCGCATCGTCAGTGGCAACAGCACGCAGGTGACGCAAGTCAGCCTTGTTTCCCACCAGCATTATCACAATATTGGCATCTGTGTGGTCTCGCAGCTCTTTTAACCATCTCTCAACATTCTCAAACGTGACATGTCGGGTGACATCATAGACAACCAATGCACCAACTGCCCCTCGGTAGTATGCACTTGTGATTGCACGATATCTGAGACAAAGAAAATGGAATTATTAGTCTCAAATATCAAGTTTATAGGCTGATAATTGCAGTAAAAAGTCAATATCTTAAGACAGATGCACATCCAAAGATATCCAACCTTCAGCAGTAAGTCCAGTGTCAAAGACTGGAGTCGAGGACTTACCGGGTTAGCAAACTGCAAGTATTGCTAACAAACATTAACATATATAAGGAGAATCAAGCCCTAGCAGAAATTATTTACATTGATCAATAACCATCTAGTAAATGGTCTTATATATAAAATGGCAGAACTTTATAGAGCTAATATCAATATTCAGACCAAAAGTTGAACAAAAAAGGAGATTAAACAATGTAGAAGATATATATTGTTCAATAAACCAGTAGTGTCATTCAACCTCAATGTAGGACTTAACCTTTCTGAACTTATGATTTTGGTTTGTTTCATTTCAAGGTGAGTGTTCCAACAATTGTTCTTCCTCTAGTTGGTGGATAACTCAACTTCACTCTATAACAATCATATGTATGTTAGATTCACTCGTAATTGCAAAAGTCATAAATTGCTAACAAAACAAACAAAACTTTGCAAAAAAATCAAATGTTTGAGGAATCAGTTGCCATCTATGTTCATTTCAGTCCTAAACTAAAAGCAGAGACCTAATAGTGTAGGAATATTAGATTAATTAAAGGAAAGTAATATCAATTTGAGGAATTCATTTCTCAAGTTCTTTGTATCATTTCTCCCAAAGCTAACAATCAATGCACATATCCACAAATGTAAACAGACCCATAACATAGAAACACAATCCATGAAACGAAAACACTACAAATCTTAGATCTGAAATTCACCCAGCATTCCAAACAGAACTTCGAAGTAGAAACCTAAAACAAATGTTTTAAAAAATGAAACCTTTCTTGGCCAGCGGTGTCCCAAATCTGGGCCTTGACGATCTTATCATCGACGCGAATACTTCTGGTAGCGAATTCAACACCGATTGTAGATTTAGATTCCAAACTAAACTCGTTTTTAGTGAATCTGGAGAGAAGATTTGATTTTCCAACACCTGAATCTCCGATCAACACAACCTTGAAGAGATAATCGTAGTCATCGTCGGCTCTGTACGCCGCCATAGAAAGTTATAGGAAGTATCAAATTTCTGTCCGTTTGTTTTCAAAATTCAAACCCTTTTTCACTCTAACGACGAAACGAAATTAAGAGATATAGATGTAAATACATATAGTATGTATGCATGTATTTTAGAGAGAGAGAAGAGAGTAACAGGGGGGAAAAGTAGAAAGACGAGGGAGGGAGAGAGAGTATTGGAAGAAGTTGAAGAGAAATTGGGAAAAAATAAGCACATTAAATCATAAAAATAGTCGGTCACACGAGATATGAGACTACATTTAATTTAATTTAATTTAATTGTCCCTCCATCGTCTTAAATTTCGAAATTGATTATTTCAACAAGTAGTCATAAGTCAGTCATGCATCAACTAGTACTATTATTTATTTGTTACCTACTCCATCTGTCGCTTATTTTAAAGAAATATTTTTGTTATTTAATAGTATAAGTTATTTGAAAATTTCTAATAAATATTAATAATTATTTAATTTTTAATATTAATCAAAATATTAAATATAATTTTGATCCTCACTAATTTTTGTCTAATAAACAATACTTTTTTTTCAATACAAAAATAATATACATTTGATATTATATTTAATACTATATAATTATTTTTTTAATATTTGTGCAGAACTCTAAAACAATGGATGGAGTATATTTGTTGCTAATTTTCACAGCAATTCTAAAATATAAAACCTTTGTTATAAAAATAGTGTTATATGTCTAGAATATATTTTGTTTTTTGAATTTAAGAACCCTAGATATTTATTAAGTATTTGTTTACGTTTGACAGCTAAATGCATAAAAAATTATTATTTTTTTAACTTGATAGGTATCACCATCTCCTTGATGTGTTGTGATATTGTGATAACAACTATTTTAAGGAGTAGGATATTCTCCGTTTTAAATAAATAGAGATTTTGCTTTTAAAATGTGTTAAAACATGATATTATGCTGACAGGAGAAAAATAATTTTAAATATAGACCATGAAATAAAATATCTATTTATTTGAAATAGCAGGGGTGAGAATTCAGTTTTACCAGAACCGAATTAGCTTTTCGGTTATAACCGAAAAAGGTAAAACCGAATTAACTTTTCGGTTATAACCGAAAACCGAAATTCAACTGTTTTAGGTATCCGAACTACTAACCGAAACCGAATAACCGAATTAGTTATTCGGTTATAAAAAATTAGTTGTTTTTTTGTTGGAAGTTGCAATGGAGGTGAAGTTGTGAAATAAACTGTAATTGGTTACATAGAAGACCATGAGAACTTGATTTTATCTAAATTGTACCATGAACTTGATATTATCTGATTATACCATTATTTCTCAAATAAACATTTGTTACATAGCCTTGCCAACTCGACTGTGGTGCTTTGTGAAAATAATCCGGGGCAAAAGTATAATCTGCTTAAACAAAAATGATGTGTACTCTTAGTTTCTTACAGTAAACATACTTGGTGTATAGACTAGAAGGAACTTTAGCTATAAGAATTGTATGAATAAATTACAAGCATAAGCAACATCAGACAGTCTGCGAGAAACTAGCTTTTGCTGGGGAAGTTGGCCATTGGAAAAAGTATCTATTAACATCGTGTGTGTCATAACCAAAACTTCCTAGGAGTTGGACAGCAGCGTCAGTCACTTGGAGTTACATTTTTCGATTTGCTATCCTCTTTTGCACTCGTTCCAACTGGGATACACAAAGATTACAAGAGCATAAGATTTTCATCTAAAAAGAAGACGGTACAAATTATGCTTGAATGAAGAAATTTCAAGTGCTCCCCTCCCGCAAACTGAAACATGATCATCCCTTCAGTCAAGTGCACATGCTGTTATCCATACAATACAAATTCAAAAAAAAAAACACCTTTAAAATAATGATGATGACTTAAATTTCTTGATCAGAAAATCTAGACGTTCATAATGGGAATATCGAAAAGAGTTTTACAATATTACCTTGTGATTTCCAAATTTCATCCATCACACTAGCAGTTAGACACCACATTAAATTTATGTTCCAACAAAACAAAATTTCTTTTTATATATTTGCTTTGACTCGGTTTACCTCATCAGAATAACCGCAAATATAACCAAAATGAGATTTGAAAATGCCACTTTTAAAAAATTTACTAATCAATTGCCACCCCATTTAGCAAACCCCACGTTGGTATATCAAACATTAAAATCAGGAAACTTTAACCAATATATACACACCAGTAAATATACATACATGCATACATACATATAGGGAGCCGATCACAACACAGTGTCTCAAACTCGCCTACCACAACACACGGTTGTGGCAGGTAGTACTTTTTTTTAAAAAAAAAATCTGGGCTCTAGAATCTATAAATGGATGGTGTAGATCCGGCGCCTCCAAGATCGGCATATCAAAATTACAGTTTGCTAGCTATTTCAGATTATATGCTTTAACACTGACTTGCATTTGGAAATATCATTCATCACCATGTCATTCAGTCATTTCATCATACAGGTAGTCCACATCAATTGATTTGGTCTCAAATCATTTGGGTCAACTCACATATTAACAATTTTAAAGAATTTGGAAACAAACCCACAATTATTTAAAACAATAATCAAACAGGACAACTACATGGCGCCAAAAAGATTGATTTTGACTGAGTTTGTTATCATACAAAACAGAACAAGAGCATTTGATTAATAGGCTTTTTATTACAGAATACTGGAGAATGTGAATGATGTGTGCAAATTTGACACAATTTAGGCCAGATGCAGAAACAAAGATACAGAGAAATGATATTTGCAAAGTCACATACAGATCTAATAAATGACTCCTCCATTTCCAACAACGTAGGAGACAACAGAAACATAAATTACTTGCACAACTAGTCACTGATCATTGCAGAATTCTTGATTTAGTCATAGATTTTTCACCCAAAACAAGAATTTCAACCAAAACTCACAAGATTTTGTACAAATTTTAGGGTTTTGGGAATTTAGGCGTATAAGAGAGTAACGGTAGGAGAAAGAGGAGGATACAAAATGGGAAGAAGATTACCTTGAAAGCCGGTGATTTTGATTCTCACTTTGTTGTAGGAGGAAGCTTGTTCCAGTATGAGCAAATCAGGAAATCGGCAAAGTAAGAGAGGCGTAATTTGGCAAAGTGAGATGATTTTTCTTTGTTCTGGTTTAAGCTTGTTTTTTTTGTTCTCTTTCTCTCTCATACTGATGTGATCGCCAAAACTGTCCCTAAACCAATGTCGCCGTATAATTATTGTTTAAATAAATAGAGAATCCGTTTTATGATTCAAATTTAAAATATGTTAAAATATGATATTATGCTGGCAGGAGAGAAATAATTTTAAATAGACCATGAAATAAAATCTCTATTTATTTAAAATAGAGAAGATCCTTGTCCCGAGTATTAAAAAGACGGGCCAAATGTGCATACACACAGTACAAGTAATTTTACCTAACATTAAGCAAGCAATTCTACATGTTATTCTGGAAAAAGCACACAAGTATATTCTCTTTCAGCAGTATAAAGTGTTGTACCAGAAGAAGAGATTTTAATATGCAGTAATTCAAAAATATCATAAATGCATTTCTGGAAGGGATGTATACTTATTTTGACCAAAAATGGAATAGTAACCTGATCTCCATGAGCAAAAACTCCGCCCGATACTAAATATTTGAAGCATTGAAGATCTTTTCTTCAAACCCCAGACAGTAAGCAAAATTTTGAAATATTGCAGTGGTGCCGTGGTGGTCGTAAATCTCTCATGCAAAAAGGATTATAAATAAATAAATAAATAAATTCTTCTCCATTCAATGATTCTTCTTCTTAAACTTAAAATAGAAACCAACACAATTCTGCATGTGCATTTGCAGGTATGATAACATATCCCTATTCCTATCCTTCTCTAAACAATTGAAAGCCTTTGCAATATATTCAAAATCTCGTCCATAGAGATGAGATGCCGAGGCTGCTTTGTATGTTATAAGCTCCAAATCACCTGTTGACATTATGAAACCAGATATGGATAAAAGCTGATATAATTCACAAAATATTTTAATTGATTAAAATGATAATATACAGATAAACTACAGCAATCTGCAATGAAGGCTTTACTGGATCGGTTTTTAAATTAAAAGAGTAAAAACTTAGTTTTGGAATTCCTATTATTCAATCTGCTTAATGTTTAACGATCAGATTTAAAGAATCCTATGTGATACCGTTCGATGTAGAATAACTCGTGTGGGGAGACCTACCTAAGCTAATCAAGTCAAGTAAATACTGAAGCATACCCTATAGAGGTTAAACACCATCATTCTTTAATCACATTCTCATGGTATTATAAAAAAGATCCAACATAATCCATATACCAACTAAGCTGTGACTATAGAGCAGAGTTAACATGTGAAAAGATACCTGCTGCAATTTCTGACACAAGCATGTTCTGGCTGAAGTGACGAGTCAACCACCATCTGCAACGAAATCTCCAGTCCTTTCCCAGTACACCATTGGCAAATATACCAGGGTTCCTATTGAAATGGTTAGAATGCCTTTGCATGAGTTCACCGTCATTACCATCAAGACAAACTGACATTCGGTCTTCTTCGCACTGGGAAAGCTTTAGGAAACAAGAAGCAAACTCTTTCCATGTGTTGCATTCTGCATACGTAGCATCTAAATGCAAGGCTATCATTTCCAATAATTTCTCAGCGCTATAATCCCCTGTGATTTTTAAGACAACAGGAGTACATCATATATCCACATATTTCAAGTTCAAGGGAGATGCTTCAATATATTGAAGTCATGATTCAAAACCATGTCGAAGACGCTTATATCTCTGCTTTGAAAGTGCCCTTTAACTGCTAAAGAATAATTTAGAAAAGCTAGATTTTATTGGATAAACTTTTTAAAAATTATACTCCCTCCGGGCCGCAAAAAGAGTTCCGTACGCTAAAGTCACAAACTTTAAAGATATATTTTAGTTCCATTCTTAGCCTTAAATTTACCACCAGTAAGTATAGTAGTAATGGCATCATAATAAAATTATGATAATCAATGCTCTAAAAATCCCTGCCTAGTAGGGGTGAGCATTGTGCGGTTTGAAGTCCAAGCCACACCCGAAACAGTTTAGGTGCGGTTTGAAAAATTCAAAACCGCACACGAAACCGCTTGTGATTTGTGCGGTGCGGTTTTAATTGGTGTGTTTTCAGTTCCAAAACTAATTAAAACAACAAAAAAGTAGCATTCAATAAAATTTAACATAGAACTTACATCGAGCAATTAACTTAGTGACAAAGTTGGCAATGAGAATTATATCAAACATAGAACCAAAGTTTCTTCTGCCAAACATGTCAAATTCACCATCAAATCATAGAACAGTGAGACACGTAAAATAGTTTTAGTTTATAATAAAGGAATGATGCTTTAAAACTAAAACATACACTATATGAAACAACAGAGACCATATATTCGATAATAAGCAAGAAGGTTTATCTAGTTCTCCAAAAATTAACAATATATACTGGAGATAGAATGAAATTCTATCTTATATATACTGCCAAACATGTCAAATTCACCATCAAATCATAGAACAGTGAGATACGTAAAATAATTTTAGTTTATAATAAAGGAATGATGCTTTAAAACTAAAACATACGCTATATGAAACAACGGAGACCATATATTCGATAACAAACAAGAAGGTTTATCTAGTTCTCCAAAAATTAACAATATATACTAGAGATAGAATGAAATTCTATCTTATATATTACAGGGATGACTTATAGAATATAATCCTAACTATACCTAATTTGAAAAATAATCTATTAAACTATTACTATAATAGTATTGACCTTAACCAATGCATCAAGTGCTCGAACCAACGAATTTGGCTCCTCAACTATAAGCCCCTCCAATAACGCATCAAACAAATTTGAAATTTCAAAACCCAATTGCTTAATTTTTGACTCTATAACCTTTAACAATCTTCTTTCAATTGGTAAAAAAAATGACAATGCAAGACTGAGGCTTTCTCTAAGCGTGTTCAAGTTAAAAGTAACACATGGTGCGGTTTCGGTTTTATGTGTGCGGTTTTGGCTAGTAACCAAACCGGAACCGTAAATTTGGTTATTCAACTCATCTAAAATCGCTACATACGTCGGAATCATTGGTGCGGTTCGTGCGGTTTTTGGTGCGGTTTCGGTTCCAATTTGGTTACTTGCTCCTAGGCGAGTCCTTTAGGGTCTAGGTTTGGTTGGGAGCCTTGACGAAATTATACCTCTACCGCATCAATTTAACAATGGCTTTGAAACTCTACAATACGTTAAATGAATTTGTTGAACCTAAAAGGATTTTTTTTGGTATTTTTTCATGTAAAATTTTAAAAAATTACATCTATTATATGCTTTGTATAATATAACAAGTATATACAATAGACAAATAAATAAAATAATAAATGAGACCGCCTAAGAAAAGACCTAGTCTGCATAGGAAAATGCCTAGACACCCCCTCCCGCCTAAGTCTGCCTAGCAATTTTTAGAACATTGTTGACAATAAACGTGAGAACACTGTTATTTTAAAGTAGTATCAATAGAAATGGACTCTTTTTAGAACAAAAAATATTGGTAAATCGGACTCTTTTTGTTGAACTCTAAACGTGATATTGAATACATTAAAATCCATGCCATGTAGGACAAATTTAAGATAAAGAATTAACGAAAAATAAACTAGGATTTAAACTTCACGTTTAAACTAGTAGGATCTCACAAGTGTATCCACTCCACTAATCAACACCAAGATACTACAGTATGAATAAAGTAATCAAACTTCAATATCAAAATTTTGTAGTCTAAATAACTAAAATACCCTTATTAATAATTCCTAATCACTAATTAATATCCTAAATCCCCACTAATAAATAAAATACATAAATTACATCAACTACTTTTATATTAAACATAATAAAAACTCCAAATAATAAATATAAAATAAATATCTTCTTTGTTATGGACTTGGAGTCCCCATCATTCTCCTCTTGTTGGAGAAAACTTGACCTCGAATTCTATAATATGAGAGAACTCCTCTGCAATAACAGAATAACATTTTGAAACACCTTTGACAACATTATCACGAGGTACGACTCAAAAATTTTTGGAAAGAAAATTGATTAGAGCTTCGCTTTCGTATTCAAAGGTGCTGAAAATAAACTTTCCGAAACAACGAAGTCAACTTGGATTGATCAACTTCTCGAATCGTCCTTTTCTCGATAACGAACAACTCAAAAACAACGTTAAATGTTTCCTCAATTTGTTCCCCATACATAATCTCTGGATCAACTTTTGGAACTTCAAAAATTTTCATGTACACGTCACAACTATGTGTAGCTCCAAAATTTAAAACATCATCTTTTTCTTTCTCTTGCTCTGCTTGGAAATGTGCCCGCAAATCAATAAGGACTTCTTTTATGAAAGATATGTCATCTTTTAATAAAGAGATGTTATCTTGCATAGAAAAACATATAGAAATCACTTCATGTGTAGCCTTTTGAAGTTCTCTAGCTTTAACTTGTTGACATTTCCTTGCTTCAGCTTGTTGACGTTTCCTTGCTTCAGCTTTTCTTTATTCATCTTGATATCAACGTTCCAATTTTTCAAGGTAATCTTGTGCATATACCATATCCCACCTAAGCTCTTCCTGCTTGTATTTCAAATATCTATGACCACAGGAGACATTGGGAGTTTGGGACAATGGGCTATAAAATAAATAAATAAATTTTTTTTTTAATAACTTAAGGGCCTAACTAAAAAGAAAATAAAAAACAGGGGCTAAAGTATGAATTCAGAAAGTGTAGGACCTGATTTAGAAAGGATGAAAGGGTATAAGTGAAAAATGTATAAACTACGGGGCTAAACTTTAAAAGATAAAAAAAACTATAGGGATAAAAGCAACAATTTTGGAAATATATTTATAAGATTAGGGTTACTTTCCTAGAGTCTAGACGCAGAGTAACAGACCCAGCAGTAGCACAACATAGCAGCAATAGCAAACAACCACGCAGTAGCTTTTTTCTTCGATTTTCCAGCAGCCTTCTTCTTCTCTTCTTTTTTTTCTAGTGAACAACTCGATGAACAGTACTTCGGCAACGAACAATACTCCGATAATGAACAATAATTCCATCAATGAACAATAATTTCGGTCGTGATTTTTTTTTTGAAAGCCCGTGATCTCCCAAAAACTGAAAATTTAATGGAAAAACCTTGATCTCTAATACCAAAATGATGTAGGACATATTTGGGAAGAAGAATTAACGAAAAATATACTAGGATTTAAGCTCCACGTTTAAACTACTAGGATCTCTTAAGTGTATCTACTCCACGTATCAACACCAAGATAGATAAAATACATCTACAGTGCGACACCTCTACGGTATGAATAAAGTAATCAAACTTCAATAACAAAATTTTGTAGTCTAAATAACTTGCGAGGATTACATCACTGTTTAAATAGACTCAAATCCTAATATTACTTGGAAAATAATAAAATACTAAACGACTAAAATACCCTTATTAATAATTCCTAATCACTAATTAATATCCTAAATGCCCAATAATAAATAAAATACATAAATAAAATACTAATTAATAATTTCTAAGCTTTGATACCAACTGTGACGCCCCTAAAATAGGTATACATCATCCATCTTGAGTTGCCAAATACATGGTACAGAATACAAATACAAACTTAATTATACAACCGTCGTGTAATTTACGACAAAACATAACTGAAAGTTTAAACAGGAATGTTGCCTTCCAGATAATATCCACTCTCAAATAGAGTCCTTATTACATTTATTGTCACACTATTTTATAGAATAGTGAGGACTACTAATACACCATCTCGGACCATCACTCCGTTTCCCGACTAGTCCCGGTTACGTTCTCATTTCCTGAAGAGAACAATGAAAGCAAAAGGGTCAACTCAACTAGCCCAGTAAGAAATATTATGACTAAGATAATGTAGAATAAATTATCATTAGTTTTTAATAATGTTAAACTGATAAAATACAATAGACATCAATTTTAACTGCAACAGAATAAGAAATCGATTAGAAGAGTCAAGTAGAGCATAATATCTACTATCTTCTATGATTTAAAATGTTTTCATCAATTTTTATCGCTGAGACTCAACTTAATAAATAAACCACATCATCGAGTCATCCCTGTACTACGGGCCAATGATATTCATTAAATCATTAATGGTCATGACTATATCGAATAATCCGTGATCATAATCATACCAAAAACTGTCCATCAATGCACTACAGGCCACTGAGGACTTTTACCACATCGTTTATAACATTACAGGTCATGATTATACCGAATAATCCCTGGTCATAATCATACCAAGTCCATCTATGCACGTAAGCCAAAGATGACTTTTATCACAATATAAGCATGAGGATGATGACAATGACATAATAATTCAATAAAATAAGTTCAAGGATAAATTTTAAAGATTTAAAATTTTAGTTTATCCAGAAATCAATAACGTCCAAATTGTCAACATGATACTTCTTTGTGGAGGAAAATTCAATAATGCTCAGAAGAATATTCCCATGAAAAGATACTGGATGAAGCGCAAATATCCAGGATATTCTACTAATTTCATGGAGTATAGAAGCCAAAACTTTAACCAACTGAGTATAATAGAATATATGAAACTGCAAATGGATTTTCACCCGCTATACGGTAATCCACGTAGACAGATCATTTCCACAATTTAATAAGTAATGAATACGAAGGATCATTCACCATGCACGCGGTAATCCACATAGACAGGTTATTCCAACAGAATAATAAAGAATGGAATAACAGAAGAATTCACTAGGCATGCGATAGACCGCACAGACAGGTTATTCCCAACAGAATAATAAAGAATGGAACCAGGTCATGCGTAATCCGCACAGACATGATATTCCAACAGAATAATAAAGAATGGAACTAGTGTGACGCCCCCAAAATAGGTATACATCACCCATCTTGAGTCGCCAAATACATGGTACATAAATCAAATACAACTTAATTATACAACTGTCATGTAAAATACGACAAAACATAAACTGAGAGTTTAAACAAGAATATTGCCTTCTAGACAATATCCACTCTCAATGGAGTCCTCATAGACAGTATACAAACTCAAATTCAGTCCTCATAACATTTATTATCACACTATTTAACAGAATAGTGAGGACTACTAATGCTATCATCTGGACTGTCAATCCGTTCTCCGGCTCGTCCCAGCTATATTCTCATTTCCTGAAGAAAACAGTGAAGGAAAGGGTGAGCTCAACTAGCCAAATAAGAAATATTATGACTAAGATAATGCAGAATAAATTATCATTAGTCTTCAACAATGTTAAACAGATAAAATACAATAGACATCAAGTTTAACTGCAGTAGAACAAGTAATCCATTAAAAGAGTCAAGTAGAGAATAAAATCTATTATCTTTTATGATTTAAAAAAGGTTTTTCATCACTTTAATCGCTGAGACTCAGCTTAATAAATAATCCACATCATCAAATCATCACTGCACTACAGGCCAAGGATATTTTTTAATAACACGACCACGAATTATCCATGCACTATGGACTAAAGATAATCATGTTTTTATCAACGATCTTGATCATGCCATAAAATAATTCATCTTTGCACCATTGACTGAAGAGAATCCATAGCCATAATCATACCAAAATCTGTCCATCAATGCACTACGGGCCAATGAGGACTTTTTCCACATCATTTATAACTTACGGTCATAATTATACCGAATAATCCCTGGTCATAATCATACCAAGTCCATCTATGCACTACATGCCACAGATGACTTTCAACATAATATAAACATGAGGATGATGACAATGACATAATAATTCAATAAAAACAAGTTCACGAATTAATTTATCCAAGAACTAATAACGTCCAAATTGTCAACATGATACTTCTTTGTAGAGTAAAATTCAAGAATGCTCAGAAGAATATTTTTATGAAAAGATACTGGATAAAGCACAAATATCAAGGATATTCCACTAATTTCATGGAGTATAGAAGTTAAAACTTTTACCAAATGAGTATAATAAAGAATGGAATAACAAAAGAAATCACCAGGCATGCGATAGACCACACAGACAGGTTATTCCAACAGAATAATAAATAACAGAACCAGGTCATGCGTAAACGCACAGACAGGATATTCCGACAAAATAATAAAGAATGGAATAGCAACAGAATTCACCATGCATGTGGTAATCTACATAGACATGTTATTCCAACAGAATAATAAAGAATGGAATAACAGAAGGATTCACCATGAATGCGATAGACTGCACATACAGTTTATTCCCAACAGAATAATAAAGAATGGAACCAGGTCATGTGTAAACGCACATACAGGATATTTCGACAGAATAATAAATAATGAAATAACAACAGAATTCACCATGCATGCGATAGACCGCACAGACAGGTTATTCCAACAGGATAATAAATAACGGAACCAGGTCAGGCGAAATTCGCACCGACAGGATGTTCCAAGAGAATAATAAAGAATGGAATAACAGATGAATTTCATCATGTATGCGGTACTTCGCATAGACAAATTATTACAACATAATAATAAAGAATGAAATAATTGAAGTTCTCTACATGAATACAAAAATAATAATACCCCTTACCTTATAAAGAAGAGTACTCCGACGGGTAGGGCGGGAATGTACTTGAAGAAAACTTGCACTACGCTCAAAGCTTTCTAAAACTCTAAAGAAATACGATCAAGATTATAGAAGAAGAATTCTCTCTACAGTTTCTCTCTCTAGAGTTTCAGTGAATTCGTAAGAAATAATGAAGTAATGAGCTTCTATTTATAGGAGAATGGATTGAATAGTAACTAATTAATGAGCGGTCCAGATTGATTCACTTTTAAACGGACGGTCCATATTGAATTAATAAAATATTCTAATAAAATAAAATCTTTTTAAATAAAATAAAATATATTCTATTTATAATCTAATAAAACGAATAACTTTATAAAAGTATTATGTTGTATATAAAAAGATTTTACTATGCAAACACTATGCAGACAATGTACAAATACTATGCATAATAAAATATAATATATTCTAATTATTGTCTAATAAAACAAATAACTTTATAAAAGTATTCTGTTTTATATAAAAAGATTTTACTATACAAAATACTATGTATAATATAATATAATATATTCTATTTATAGTCTAATAAAACGAATAACTTTATAAAAGTTTTCTGTTTTATATAAAAAGCTTTTTTATTTTATTAGATTAATAATAATAATAAAATAAAACTTCATCATCATTATTATAATTCACATTATTAATCGGCCAGGTCGTTCCCAGGAAAGAGGGGGCTTTCCAATAAGGATTTCACCCTATTGGCGCGCAATTAGGTGACCAAACCTCTCCTTGGCAGAACTTCTAGATATCGTTAATATTGAAAATAATAATATTAATAACTCTGTCATCTCAGTTATTGATTTAATAATATATAAAATATTGACAATAAATGAATCAAATAACGTGAGATACTATACAACAATTACTATAGCAATAATTAAAAAAAACTGAGTGACTTCTCACGTAAGCATCAATAATCAATACCGTGTGCTACTATGCAACCACGCATATTACTGTACTTTTACTACCGAGTAGTTCAACAGTTTTAATGGTAAAACTTCCGTCGTTATTTTCATAAAAATATTTTTGTCGTTTTCTCAATCCGACAATAATTCTGTTGTGGGGTCCACCAATGATTGTGTAGTCGTACGAATATTCTCCGACACAAAGAATATTCTCCGACCAATCGAATATAATATAACAACTTGCATACTTTGCAAAATTTATAAATATTACCCACAACTACAACATTATATTAAATCCACACCATAATATTCAAAAAAATATTTCAAGAAATTTAAATCTTTATTCATAAAATTTGAGATTTTACAACCAGGTCATGCGTAATTTGCACATGGAACTAGGTCATGCGTAATCCGCACAGACAGAATGTTCCAACAAAATAATAAAGAATGAAATAACAACAGAATTCACCAGGCATGCGATAGACTGCACAGACAGGTTATTCCAACAGAATAATAGAAGAATTTCACCATGTATGCGGTACTTCGCATAGACAGGTTATTCCAACATAATAATAAAGAATGGAATAACAACTCTTACGAGTATTGAAAGAAAATAACTCTCTTCATGAATACGAAATAATAATATCCCTTACCTTAGAAGAAACTGGATATTAAAATAGTGAGGTAGCAGACCTCTCTGCTTCTTTCTCTCTATAATAATTGCTCTAAAGCTTTAGTGAATTTGTGAGAAATGAAGGAAGAATGAGCTTCCATTTATAGGAAAATATAGTTTCAATAATAGCACGTTTTGGGGCTCGAAATATTACAGTATAATACCTTCCTTTTTTTATTTTTAATTTAGTCCTGCAAGTATTATCAAACTTGCACCACTTCCCCTAATAGTAAATAATGTGAATCAATAGTTCAATCATGCGAATCTATAGTTATAATCATGTGAAAATACGAATTACAGTATAGTACCTCCATCTATACCTCCATTTTTAATTTAGTCATGCAAGTATTATCAATTTTGCACCAACTCCCCTAATAGTACAAGAATGTGAATTAATAGTACATATATGTGAACAAATAGTTATAATCATGTGAATTAATAATAATTAATTGCTCATTTATCAGATTAATTACCCGACTGGTCAATATAACTTCCAGACATCAATTAATATCGAAATAAATGTCAATTTTTACTAACACTAATAATTTCAACACAATGAAACTATCAATTTCATCTTTAATCAACACGAATTTATTCATCATTAATATTATAACTCACAATATTTAACAACCAGGTCGTTCCCAGGAAAGAGGGGGCTTTCCGATAAGGATTTCTCCTTATTGACGCACAATTAGATGACCAAACCTCTTCTTGACAGAACTTTAGACATTGTAAATAATATAATTTAATAATATAAAACTTTGTCGTCTCAATTATTGATTTAATAATATAACATATTATGCAGATGATACTGTGACAATAATCGAATCAATAATATGAGATATATGATGCAGCAATTACTGTAGCAATAATTGAGTATAACTGAGTGACTTCTCACGTAAGCATCAATAACCAATACCGTGTGCTACTATGCAACCACGTGTATTACTGTACTTTTACTACCAGATAGTTCAACAGTTTTAACGGTAACACTTTCGCCGTTATTTTTATAAAAAGATAACTATGTCGTTTTCTAACTACGACAATACTTCTGTTGCGGGGTCCACCAATGATTGTGTTGTCGTACGAATATTCTCTGTTAAAACGAATATTCTCTGACCAATCGAATATTATATAACCACTTGCTTACTTTGCAAAATTTTTAAATATTATCCACAACTATAACATTATATCAAATCCACACCATACTATTCAAAAATATATTTCAAAAAAATTATTCTTTATTCATAAAAATTGGGTTCTTACAATACAATATATTTTTGAATAATAAAAATGGTGACATTTCTATGAGGGTAATGATACTTTTATATAATTTTTTGACAACCTATTTTTTAATTAAATTAATATTAATATTTGATTAAAAAATAAATTTCACATGCGAAAATATAAAAATAAAATGCCGTGAAAATATACTTTTTCATGGAAATATTAATCGTACAATAACCCCCTCCCAAAAAAAATAGTTTTTATCGCAATGTCTACGGAGTACTCTATATTTTTTTTTTGTTCAAAAGTACCCTTAACAAAGATAAACGAGAAGTGGTTACCGAATCCGGGCTGGTACTCCAAATCTTCCGGAAAATTGGGACTAGATGAAGTATTGGACTTGTTCTCCATGATCAGCTTATTGAGCTAGCTGTTCTGCAGTGATAGTGTGATACTATTTATGAATATGGATAACTATGAAACGGTGTGGCGGTGAGAGAAACGTCCGGAAGATGGGGAACTTCCTTTTCCCAGGCTTGGACACCGGACTGGAAAGTAATTACCATAACGAGGGGGAGAAGGTTAAAAAATAGCCCGACTTCTCTGTACTTATTTTTTATCCAAAAATATCATTAACGTTATATTTTTTGAGTCGTTTGTGCCCCTGCCATTAACAGAAGACAAACAAACACATAGAGGCTTAAAGAGAGAAAGTTCAAAAATATCCCTGACACATGTAAATATGTCATTTAATCAAAACAAAAAAATACTAAAATTCAAAATAAAAAAAAACATAACATATTTACATCATTTAATCAAAATACTAAAATTCAAAACATAACATATTTACATCAAATACTAATTAAAAAAAACTAAAATACTAATTAAAAAAATACTAAAATACTAAGTTAAAAAATACTAAAATACTAAAAAAAATCAAATCAAAAAATAATAAAATAATAAAATTCAAATTACATCATTAAAATACTAAAATCATAATACTAAATACTAATTGATATAAAATTTTAGATTACTAAAATCATTTTAAAATAACATTATTTAATATTTTTAATATCAAAAAATTAACGTTTTTTTTAAAAAATTAAAATATTTTTAATATTTATATCAAAAATATTAACGTTTTAATATTAACCTCATATCAGAAAAATTTAATATTTTTAAAAATTAACGTTTTTTAATATCAAAAAATATTAATAAAATATCAACGTTTTTTAATATAAAAAAATATTAACATTTTTTAATATTTTTAATATCAAAAAATTAACATTTTTTTTAAAAAAATTTAAAATATTTTAATATTTTTATATCAAAAAATATTAACGTTTTAATATTAACCTCATATAAAAAAAATTTAATATTTTAAAAATATTAACGTTTTTTAATATAAAAAAATATTAATAAAATATTAACATTTTTTAATATAAAATAATATTAACATTTTTTTAATATTTTTAATATCAAAAAATTAACATTTTTTTTAAATTAAATAATTTTAATATTTTTATATAAAAAATATTAACGTTTTAATATTAATCTCATATCAAAAACTTTTAATATTTTTAAAATATTAACATTTTTTAATATAAAAAAATATTAATAAAATATTAACGTTTTTTAATATAAAAAATATTAACGTTTTTTTAAAATACAATATTTTAATATTTAAGTATTTTGATTAAATGATGTAAATATGTTATATAATTTATTTTATTTAATTAATTGTTTTGATTAGTTAATAAAATAATTTGAATTTTAGTATTTTGATTAAATAATGTAAATATGTTATGTTTTTTTTATTTTGAATTTTTAATATTTTTTGTTTTGATTAAATTGTGACAACCCGATATTTTCTATATAAATAAATCTTAAATTTTGTGTATAAATTTTTTTCTATTTATTTAAAATAAATATGAATGATATGTGCCAAGGTAATGTGTAATTATAATTATATGTGTGATAAATAAATTTATTTATTACATTAATAATTGTAAATAAATTTATTTTAGAAATATTGGTTATTATAAATGATATTCTTATAGTAATTAATTCTATATTAGAAATGTTTTATTAATTATTTTTCCATGAAATTATATGGTTCAAATAATACATGAAATAATTTTTGAATAATTATAAGAATTATTTTATTATAAGAATTTTGTTCAAGTTATTAAGTAAATTATTTTTACTTAATTATAAGGTTAATTATGGCAAATAAAATCAGATATGGAATCCAAACCCTAATTTTGGGTTTTGATCAAGGAATGATAATAATATTATAATATTATGATATTTTGATTTTTCAGTACTATAAATATGTACTGTAAAAATTATATTGTTGAAGGATGGTCAATTATGGTATATTGACCAAACCCTAGCATTAATTGATTTAACCCTATTTATCAATTTAAATGGGAAATTTAAGATTATTAAATATCTGTATTATATGATATATATTTACGTATTACTTCATGGAACGCTAATTAGGAAAAACTCTAATTTTGTCGCGAAACCCTAATTTTGTCGCGAAATCCTAATTGTGAGATCGAAACCTTAATCGATATTTCTTTGAACCCTAATTGTTAATTTTAAGCACTAATTATTCAAGTGGTAAAGTTAATTACGTTATAATACCCTAATGTCCATATATAAATAAAGAATTTAATTTATATCAAGAACCCTAATTTAATTAATAGAAACTCTAATTATATATTTTAGTAGCCCTAATTATTAAAAATTGTAAACACTAATTGCCAAATTGGCAAGGGTAATTATGATTAGGGGTACTAAACCCTAATGTTCATGTATAATATAAGTATTAACCTAATCTAATTAACAATCTTAATTTTTAAATTTTAGAAACTTAAATAATTTTATTTATTTTTTATTATTATTTTTTTGGCACAAACCCTAATAGCTAAATTCTACAAATACTATGTAATAAACCTTAGGGTTAAACCCTAAGGGTCAAACCCTAAGGGTTTGTCAAATGCCAAAAATACCATTAAATTAGAAATTAAATGACCATTTTGCCCCTAAGTGTATTATTTTGGCTAATTTAGTAGGGTTTGACAATAGGATGGGTTGGTAACCTAACTTACCTGTCCCATGTGCTACAAAATCTTCAGCAAATCAAGCAAAGCTCAGCCAATACATTGAACCCAAATGATATAAATAGAATTGGAGAGAGAAAAGTGAGCATTTGCACATTTTTTTTACAAACACTCAACTAAACTCTCTCCACCCAAAACTCACGAAATTATAAGTTCCTTAGTCTCTAAGAACAGCCCCACGAAATCCAACAACAAATCAGAAACAACGAATCAAGAATTGTTCATCAAAGGTATAAACCCCAGCCTTAAATTTTTTTCTAAGGATCTGTTGTTAGATCTTGTAATTTGTTGTTAAAACATGTTGTTTATAAGTTATTATGACGATCTGGGTTGGTATATTACAAGTCCATAACATCTACATATTCAAATCGTTGATTTTAAATTTTCTGGAAAAAGTTCATGTTATGGTCTGACAATGAATGTCAGACCATGTAGATCTCAGCATATTTGGTGTTTTTGTTGTTTAAGTGTTTAATTTTGTAGTATAGTATGAGATCTTTACTCTGGTATAAGAATCAAGGTTCAATGATGTATGGATTTCATTTTATAAACGGTCAAAACCCGTTGACCGGGCATGACCGGGCTATTTCTGGGTAACCCAGAATGAGCCCAGAATGCTATGACAAGTTCTTGAAGGGCTTGGATCTGACAATGGTTTGATGTATCGTTATAGTTCATGCATTTAGGTTGTAGTATGTTTGTTAGACTACATAATCATGCCTTAATATCACTTATTTCATAAACGGATCGAAATCAGTGGTTGGTCAAACCAAGAAAGATGATCACGAATTGAGTTTTCTAGAAAACCCAGAAAACTCAAGAACGCGATGACTGACAACGTTTGACTAGGCTGGATCTTCTAATTGTGTTGATTATTTAATGAGTTTTGGTGTTAGATCTCTTCCTTGTCATGTTGGGTACACACTGAATACTTTATATCGCAAAAACAGTGCACGAATTGCAAGTTGTGGAAGCCCAAAAGAGGATGGACGAACTGTTCTTATTTGTGAGTAACCCAGAAAATGAAGAACAGGTCTGACAGCCACTTTAAGGGCTCAGATCTCGTTGGTTATGCATGTTATAAGCATATTTGTTGCTGGATCTTGTAGTCTTACATTTTCTCTACATGATCTGACCAAAACTGAGCCCAGAAACACATCACACACGAAATTACAGTCGGTCAAACTAGCAAGTCCGGTCACTGTCACGTTTTCTGGGTTTGTATGAAGAACACCAAGAACACCTATAGCGACGGTTCTGTCGCTATAGGTGGTCTTTAGCGACAGATATTAATTAAATTTTCATAAATTATTAAATAAATAGAAAAAAATAGTTTTTAATTATTAAAAATACAAAATAAATTATTAAAAATTATTTTAAATTCTAAAAATTAGTTTTTAATTATTTTAAATATATTTCATAAATATTTAATATTTTTAGAATATTAAAAGTATTTATTTATTTAATTATAATATTAAATAAATTATTTAAAAATGATTTTAATATTTTAAAAAATCATTTAAAATTATATTATGGTATAAGAAAATAATTTAAGTTATTTTTGATAACTTTTAATATTACGTGATAATTTTCATTAATAAATTAATATTAATGATAATTAAGTTATTTATTAAATGAATTAAATAAATGAATTAAAAATGATTTTATTAAATTAAAAATCATTTTAAATAAGAATAAGGTATTTAAAAATATTTTACGTTATAAAATATAACTTTTAATATTTAAAGGTAAAATTTATTAATTAATTATTATTAATGATATTAAAGTTATTTAATAATTATATTAAATAATTTAGTTTAAAAATAATTTTAATATTATAATAATAATTTTAAACGAAAATAAAGTATTTAAAGATATTTAAGTTATAAATTATAATTTTTAATATTTAAAGGATAATTTCATTAATAATTTAATATTAATGATATTTATTTAAGGATTAATGATATTAAATTTATTAAATAAATAGTTTAAAAATGGTTTTATTTATTCAAAAATCATTTAAAAGGATATAAGTGAAATAAAAATATTTTAAGCTGTAATTAATAACTTTTAATATTTGGATAATGATAAATTAATATTTAAATATTAATGGTAATTATTTAATGATGATTTTAAATGTTTTAAAAATTATTTAAGGGTAATATAAATGTTTTAAAATTATTTTAAGTTATTATTAATGACTTTAATATTTTGGCAATGATTTCATTAATAGTTTAATTTTAATTAAATATTAATGATAATAGAATTGTTTATTATTAAATCATTTAACAATGATTCTGATATTTCAAAAATTATGGTAAATGGTAATAATTATTTTATAATTATTATAAGGTCATGAAAAATGTTATAACTGTTGTTTAAGATATCTAAGTGGATATTGTATAACTGTATAGAGTCATAGACTCGATATTTACCCGATAAAGTTATCGGTAGACCGACATATTTCAGAAATTGATCTGGACTTAGATAGATTGACTTGATAAGTGAATTATTTGTGATTCAATGGTGTTAAAATTATGTGACAATGTGATTAGGAATGTGCTGACTGCAATAAGCAGTATTATATGATATAATATATTATTCTAATCAGACAATGATCTATTTAATGATAGGACTTGATAGAAAAGATATATCTAAGTTGTGTAAGCAGCAGACCAGACAAGTATCTAACCCTTTGCATTTACTTTATGCTAAGGATATGCGTAAGATAATATCTGAACTGTTCAAATATTTCAACCTTTGTATATACTTATGCAATGATTCTGTATAAGTAAGCTATTAAGCAATAATTGTTGTACAATTTCCTTTATCCTGTTAATATTGATCATGTTATTTATTCTGTTTGTTAATTTCTATAACATGGTTATACAAGTGTCCCCACTTGGATAATCATTATATTTTATAACATGTTGATACATACTTATAGTTGCCTAGTATGTATACATTGAAATAAAAGTCGTCTAAGCTATTTGATCCAGCTAGACATAAATTTAAAGTTGTTGTAGAACAAGATAAAACTTTACTGTTATCCAACCGAATTGTTTTGGTTTGGATTCAAAACTGTTATGAACATCCCAATTATGGGAAATTTTTATGCGCTAAGGCGGACAAAGGATGAACGATAATATCGTTCTAGCAATGTAGTATTGATCAATACAGGGCATAACGGGCTGATCACCCCGTGCCCGTAAGCAATGACGGTTTACAGATGAATTTATGTTTAAACCTTTTCGAAAATAGAAAATAATGTTCATAGTCTGTCAACTGATTCTCATTTATAGTTAATACGTAGTTTCAAAAATTTGAAATCAAAATGACATGTTGTTGATTATTGGTTCAGCTTACTTCACAACTGTTGATCCGTTGTAGAAGTATCTTTCAAAGAAAATATTTAATCCTTTCAGTTAACTATTATTGTTGCTATTACTTGCTGGGCACTCGAATGCTCATTCTTGCTTAATTTTAAATGTTTTCAGCTAAGTGTGAACAACCCGAAGGATCTGTCAAGAACAAGGGAAAAGGAAAAGTTGCTGACTAAATATTTAAGTTATTCTATGTAATAGTCTGACTTTATGATAAGGATAATAAATATTATTATTATGATCATGTAACGAATGTTTAAATGTTTCGTACTTGGGAACTAACTCTGATAATATGTAAATTAAGTTTGAAAATCTATATTATTGTTATTATTATTAGTATTATTCCGCTCATAGAAATGGTATCGTGAAGCACCGAGTTCGGGTTTCAAGTATCTGGATTTGGGGGCGTCACATAAATGACATATTTACATGTGTCAGGGATATTTTTGAACATTATACTTTTAAGCCTCCATGGCTCCATGTGTTTGTCATGTCGGCCAATTTTAATTCTGTTTGTCTTCTGTTAATGACAGGGGCACAAATGACTCAAAAAATGTAACGTTAAAGATATTTTTGGATAAAAAAATAAGTACAGAGTGTTCGGTAGCGGTAAAAGTCAGGCTATTTTTTAACCTTCTCCCCCTCGTTATGGTAATTACTTTCCAGTCCGGTGTCCAAGCCTGGGAAAAGGAAGTTCCCCATTTCCGGACGTTTCTCTCACCGCCACACCGTTTCATAGTTATCCATATTCATAAATAGTATCACACTATCACTGCAGAACAGCTAGCTCAATAAGCTGATCATGGAGAACAAGTCCAATACTTCATCTAGTCCCAATTTTCCGGAAGATTTGGAGTACCAGCCCGGATTCGGTAACCACTTCTCGTCGGAGGCGATCGCCGGAGCTCTCCCAAAGGGTCAGAACAGTCCTCTTGTCTGTCCATTTGGTCTCTACGCCGAGCAAATCTCCGGCACCTCGTTTACCGCTCCTCGCAAGATCAATCAGCGAAGGTTCGTACTTCGTATTGCTTGTAGTTTTAATTTCTGTCTATTAATTTTAATTTAGTTTAAGGTGATGGGTTTGGTTTTTGATTCGTTTAGTTGGTTGTACCGGATCAAGCCATCGGTTACTCATGAACCGTTTAAACCTAGAGTTCCGAATCACGGGAAGCTTGTGAGTGAATTTAATCAGTCCAACAGTTCTGCTACTCCAACTCAACTGCGGTGGAAACCTGTTGAGATTCCCGATGCACCCACTGATTTTATTGATGGAATGTACACTATTTGTGGAGCTGGCAGCTCATATCTTCGACATGGTTATGCAATTCACATGTAATTTTTTTTGCCTCTTAGTACTTTACTGCTTGCATTAGGGTGTCTTCTTAATTGTGCGCTGATAACCATGTGTCAGTCTAATGCATATTCATTTGCTTTCTTCGATGGGTTTGGGGAAATAATTTAATTTATGTTGGCAATTGTTCAAGTTTGAAGTTGCAAGCAGCATGCTTTTTCTTAATAGTTATGTATTTATTTATTTAATTTTGCTTTGGTGTGTTCTGGATGCACCTCAAACTTTGAAACTGATATTTTTAGATTTTGTATCATAGGAAAGTAGATCAGATAAGGTTAGGAAAAATACCATATGCTATCTATATTAATTAAATGTTGATAAGACTATCACATAGTATGATCTTATTTAGAAAACCATGCAAAATGCCATGAGTTAGCCATAACGACTGCACATTTAAATTGTAACTGAGACTAGCATAAATATATCTTTTAGACCGCATTCAGGTCATAAGGGTTGGAGTTCCTGCAAGAATTACTGCTAAAGAGCAGTGGCGGAGGCAGATTTTTTTTAAGGTGGGAAGATTTATAAGCATCAAGGTGGTCAAAATATGACGTTGGTGCATATTGTTTTCTATCAAAATCGTGATGAGAAAATTTCCATATATATATGCACTTTTATCTTTCTTAGCAGCACTATTTCTTTCTCCCAAAATCATGGTGGGAAATTAAGCACCTTGTAAAATGACTAGATCTTCCCCTGCTGAAGAGAACACAAAAACTATGGATATTAAACTATGTCTTATTGCTCTCTTAAAATAGATTTGGATTTTGTCATGAAAATTGTGATACCTGTGCTTTCTGATAAAGAAGTCCTTGTCAATCTAGGTACACTGCCAACAAATCAATGGACAATTGTGCCTTCTGCAATGCTGATGGTGATTTTCTTATAGTGCCTCAAAAAGGAAGTAAGTAATAGTTATACTCCCCCCCTTCTCAAAAGGACGAGTTAAAGTATAATTTTTTTTGTCCTCAAAAGGATGACAGTAATGATAAGTATGTCATTTAGTGGGGTCCATTAGTATAAAAAATAAAAGGACTCGTCATTTTATGTAATCTTGTGAGGTCATTAAGGATAAATTTGGAACTTTTTTATTTTTCTTTCCTCCACTATACTTTCTGTGTGAAAAATGTAAGTAGCTCACTCTTTTGAGGATGAAGAGAGTATGTTTTTAAGGTTCATAGCCAAAGCACTTTTTAAGCCTTCAAATGCATGCACACTTAACTTATTAGCTGAAAGAGTTTTGATGTATGACATATAATCATTCTTTTGATCTGTGTTCGCTACTTCACTGCGACTCTTGTAAAGTCTTGATCATGTGAGAGATTACAACTTGACGTGCTTAGTTTGCATCATTAAGAGTGAAACAAAATTTCTCCTTCACTATGGATTTGTATTGAAAGTGATGCATGATATGATATTACGCAAATGAATGTTTAAACATTCCTGTGGATCTTTAAGTTCTACAGAATAGAATTCCATTCCGTTGCCCAAGGATCAATAACTGTTTTGTTCTCTATTATGACGCATTATTATAACTCCAGACAGCTACTTCCGTGACATTTGTTGGACTTCTACAAGAGTTCACAATTACCCCGACCAGTTCTTGGTAGATTAAGTACTTTCACTTCATTTTCCTGAAAGCACATATGATTCACACAAACCGTTGTCCCTTCTTTTTGATTAAAATTGTGGTGTAACTCTTGAGGCATTGTATCAAATATTGTATATTATCCGAAAACTTCTTACCTATCCATTACACTGGTTGTGTAGAGCTGTGGATCACTACTGAATGCGGAAGTCTGCAAATTTCTCCTGGTGAAGTAGTTGTTTTGCCTCAAGGATTCCGTTTTGCTGTTAACCTGCCAGATGGTCCATCACGTGGTTATGTTTCTGAGGTTTTTGGTACCCATTTTCAGCTTCCCGACCTTGGTCCAATAGGTATTTAACTTTAACCAATGGTGTGAGCACAAGTGATTGCATAATTTCCAATGTTTTCTAAGAGTTTATCATTAACTCATGTTACTTATCTAACTGGTTATTCTATTCACGGTAGGTGCTAATGGTCTTGCTGATCCCAGGGATTTCCTTGTTCCCACAGCTTGGTTTGAAGAGAGAGTTCGTCCAGGTTTCACCATTGTACAAAAGTATGGTGGCGAGCTCTTTACTGCAAAACAAGATTTCTCTCCATTCAATGTGGTTGCTTGGCATGGTAATTATGTCCCTTATAAGGTGGGTTTCCGTTTTTGATTTCAATTCTCATTGAGTTAAATGATACTTTTTTTTTCTCCATACAGTTCCCTCTATTATTTATTTATCTATTTTACTTCATTTCTATTTTTGTTAAGAAACAGGATAAAGTAATATTTAACATCTCCCTATACCTGATATATTATTTCTTATTGCTTGCAGTATGACCTAAGTAAGTTCTGCCCTTATAATACTGTCTTGGTGGATCACGGAGATCCGTCGATAAATACGGGTAGGTATTATCTATTAGGATTCCATTGTGCTGGGGATTTTTTATTATTAATTATTCATGTTTAACATGTCTTGGACTGGTTTTATTGGTTACATCAAATGCAGTACTGACAGCACCAACTGATAAACCTGGTGTGGCATTACTTGATTTTGTCATTTTCCCTCCACGATGGTTGGTTGCAGAACATACTTTCCGACCTCCATATTACCACCGCAATTGTATGAGTGAATTTATGGGTCTGATTCATGGAGGATACGAGGTAAAGTTTTTGTATATGCGACATAATGACTTTGGCGCTAACTTTATGAAAGCATTTTTGTGATCTAAAATCGCTCATGACTTTAAACTGTTTTTTCCTTTGTGTGTCTTATTATCACTTCTCTTTTCTCTCTCTTCTGGTTTGGGTGGGGTGGGGTGGGGTGGGGGTGGGCATAAAAAGCCTCCTTGTTATAATTATTTTATTCTTGCAATTAATTTCCTCTGTATTTTTTTTTTCATATTATAATGGTTGCTTCTGATAGAGAATTAAAGAGTCTGTCTATATTTTCCTTGCTACAAGAGATTTTATTGCCTCAATGGTTGCATCACTCCTAGACTTTATACGAGATGAACGCTAAATTTCACATCAGTATAATGGACACATAAGAAAGTTTAGAATACGATTCCTTATATCTTGGAAAAAGAAAGCCATTTCATATCGTGTTAAGTGGAATATATAAATGTCAAATGATCATAGCGTCACTGGCTGGCGTCAATTTCCATCCACTTAAAAATTTTGAATCATCCTATTCTGGTTCACGCTACAATAGGAACTTAGGCAGTTCATTTCATCATTGGGTTTCATTAATTACTGCTTAAACATCCTAACAAATGAAGTGCTTTCTCTTTACAATCTGTAGTTGGCTTTAGGTAGGCTCATTCTCTTCTAATCTAAACTGCTAGCAGCACTACTACTTAATACTTAAGGATGAGAAACGTTAGACACAGGAAATTTGTACTTTGTAATATACATTTTCAGTACTGGTTTTTATAAAACACAGATTTACATGTTTCCAGGCCAAAGTTGATGGGTTTCTCCCAGGTGGCGCGAGCCTGCACAGCTGCATGACTCCCCATGGTCCTGATACGAAAACATTTGAGGTAAGCCTAAGCCTTTGTTCATGAATAGTCTATGGTAAATCTCCCGTCAGAAGTGGTTGACTGTTTGTTCTAGGTCATCAACCGCTGGTTTACTTTTAATACATATATTAATAGACACATTTCTAATTGATTACAGGCTACGGTTTCACTTGGCAACGAAGTAGGTCCTCAGAGAATAGCAAATACCATGGCCTTCATGTTTGAATCTAGTCTAATACCCCGAATCTGCACATGGGCTCTTGAGTCTCCATATATGGATAGTGATTATTACCAGTGTTGGATTGGCTTGAGGTCCCATTTTAAGCATGAAGCTGCAAACGGTGAAAGCAAAGAATTACCTAATGCACACACCGAAAATGGAACTATACTGGTTTGACAATTATGCACTTCACTAGTATCAACAGGCAAAGGTCTTACCTACAATAATATTGATCTGCATGTACATCCTAGAACAAGTGTGTGTATGTATATATATATATATATGATGCATATGTGATAATAAAATCACCTCCTGGTTCTTGTCCGTCAATAATCCCATGTGATAATAAAAGCTCCTCCTGGTTCCTGTCAGTTAATAGTGTCGTGTACATTTACCCTGCACGCTCCATGGCGACCAGTTTTGGGTTTCCTCTTCACTCTTTAAAAGATCGTAGTCTAGTTCACATTTACCCTGCACGCTCCATGGCCACCAGTTTTGGGTTTCCTCCTCTTCAGTGGAGAGTCAGGTAACAATCAGATTTAGGACCGCCAGCATCAGTAGGAGTTAGGAGGTTTGGTGCATTTATTTATACTATAGGCCATATCTCAAAAACAAAACCCTCCTTTTCCTTCAATTCTTCTCACTTATTTATATGCTGGCCATTTTCTAGCTAGAAAGGTGCAAGGTTTCCCTCTCCTCCTCTATTTCTCTCTCTCTCTCTATATATATCTCTATAGCTTCTTGTTTTATTTTGCTGGGTCGAGTTTAATTTTGTCCACTGATAATTATCTGTTACGATTTTTATGATGTTATTGTCGGATTCGTATCTGAGTTTTTGTAATTGTCTTTCTGTGTTGATCAAAATATACTATTAAGGGTTTGAATCAATTCAGATATGGAGTTGGTTACTCTCGATATTATGTTTTTTCAGTTTTACCTTTTTCAAGAAAATCAAATGGAATTGGAAAGGTTTCAGCCTTTTAATGTTTTTGTGTTGTTTTGTTTTACAATTCAACAATATACTCCTACATTTTGAGTTTGAAAATAATTCCATGACTATCTTCAAACATATCTGGGAAGAAATTATTCGCTTCGGTTGAGCTAGGTTTTTTTGTTCGATTTGGGGAGAGCTAGTCTTGATCGATGAATTGAATTTTTTTTGTACTGATATATGTTTGTTTTATTTTAATTAAAAATGTTAAATTAAGTTTTGATCATTTTGCCCTTTATTTAAACAGATTTGTTTATATAATGAATAAAAAATAGTTTTTTTTGCCACATAAGTTTCTTAAGGCTCCACACAATTAGTCACGTCAGCAATTTCAGACGTGGCGGGTTCAATTTGTTGTAATTGGAAAAAATTGATAGTTTAATTATCTAATTGACAAAATTGAAAGGTGGACCACCAAAGTAGAATATGGCCTATAGTTTAGGGTACTAATTCATAATTCATATTTAAGCCTACTATGTCAAGTATTTTTAGAAAGCCTTTCAAATTTTAGAATACATTTTCTTTCTCCTTGTAAGAATTTCTATTCTAGTTTGCAAAAATGAGAAGACTGGACACTCTGTGACACTATTTGCAAGTACATAATTTCAATTTAGAAGATATACCTGCCAACTTCAATTCAAAAATCAACATAAACTTTTGTAATATATATCATTTTCTTTTTAAAAGTAGAAGTCAAGGGTAGTACTATTTTTACATATTTTTTGATATTTTTACATGATTTTTTTTTTCTTATATGAATGTGAGACACACTGTATGCTAGTAATGTAAGAGAGAATTATGTAATTATGTAGAAATATTAAAAATACATGTAAAAATATCAATTTCTCTGAAAAGAAATTTATAAATTATTCCAAAGCGTTTCATGTCAGTATTCAAAATGATTTAGGTATTCTATGTTTATCCAAAAAAAATAAAAAAATAAATACAAATATTTTTCATCAATTAGAAAGAGGAAAAAATAAGTACAAATATTTTTCATCAATTAGAAGAGGAAAAAAATAAGTACAAATATTTTTCAATTTCCCTGAAAAGAAATTTATAAATTATTCTAAAGCGTTTCATGTCAGTATTCAAAATAAAATTTTTACAAAATAAAGCGTTTTATTCCTTTGCTCCTAAAATAAAAGTTTGATTTTTCTTAAAATAAAATTTGCATTAAAGGTGTTATATATATATATATATAGTAGATAATTATTCATTTAATGCTAAATTTTTTTTATATATGAAAATATGTATGTTAATATCTGAAAAATATCAAACCAAAATAATAATTAATGGAGTACTCTCTTTTTAAAATGGAAGGACAACTATATATCTTAAAATTTATTACAATATATAGATTTTAAGTTACTTAACACTAACTAATCAAGTTAAATAATTTCAATTTAATATTAGCAATTTACTTTAATGAATTAATATTATTTTTTAAGGTAGAAAATGACATATAATTAACCATTGTCTTTTTATAAAATATAAGGTAGAGCACAAATGCACAATGACAAATATGCCTTTCATTTGAAAATTACCTCCATGCTCCATCGGTCAAAGTGATTTCGGTTCGGGAACCCACCAGACCAGGGGAAACAAAAAGAGAGAGAAACGTGAATATTAGCAAACTATTGGGGTGTTAGTAGAGTTAGATAAAACTTAAGGGGGTCAGTAGAATTACCTCACAGAATCAATCCCGACTGCAAAAAGCTCCCCTCCCCCTTACGCAGGCCACGGCTAATAAGTCCCAATGCCCTGAGCTCGTCCTTATTCTCTCAATACAAAACCTTCTCAAAACCCTAGCTCTGCTTCATTATCCTCATTCACTTTTCATTCTTCTCAAACCTCTCAGCTGTTATATATACATATATACATACATATATATATATATATTTATATATATAGCTTTGCTTAATTTTGGTCCTGTCTTCAATGGCGGAAGCTTCCGAAAGTTTAAACGATGTCGATAAGCTCTACGAGTACGGAGGACGGCTCAATGAGGCGACTGACAAGTCGCAGGTCAGTTTTCAACTTCACCGTGTTTTTCTTCTTTATATATCTAGGGTTTAACCAATGTTTAGAAAAAAAGTTATATGATTGATTTTTTATCTATGTTTGAAATTTTGAAACAGAATGTAAAAGATTATAAGGGAATAATTGAAGCAGCAGGAGGCAGTGTAAAAGCTAAACAATTGGCTGCTCAGCTTATTCCAAGATTCTTTAAGCACTTCCCAACTCTCTATGTACAAGCCATTGATCAGCATTTTAATCTCTGCGAAGATGAGGAGCTTGGGGTTTGTAGCTCCCTGCCTGTTTATTTTACTTAAATACTTTGTTTCATGTTTTTGTTATGTAATCATGTCAATATAGTGTCTTTGTTAATAAATTTAAGTATCTATTTGTAGTCAGGCTAAGTAAAGCATAGATATCGATAGAGATTATTAATATGCTGGTGTTTCATTATTATGCGCTAGTTCAATACTTTTGGTAATCTCCTATCTTATTAGTATGTGCAATTATAAGATTTTACTTCTAAAAACCAAAGCTAGGATAGGAACTTAAGTGAACTCTCACTTTTGGAGGTACTGGAAAGAACTTGAACTCTGGTTTTTGGAATTAGGACAGATGGAATGATTGAAAGATAATTTAAATTTTGGTCTTTGTCCATTGACTTAGGTGCGTGTACAAGCTATTCGTGGACTTCCACTTTTCTGCAAGGATACTCCGGAATATCTTTCTAAGATTGTTGATGTGCTAGGTCAGCTCCTCCCAGCAGGTAATATGTGTTCATTGTTTAAACTGTGTTTCTTTATTATTTAATCTTTTATTTTGATATTTATTATATTTTATTCCAGGTGAAAATGTGGAGCGTGACGCAGTTCATAAAGCTCTTATGTCTTTGTTGCGACAGGATGTAAAGAGTAAGTCTTTTTCTATGATGATTGGAAGCTTGCGGATTCTAAACTTTTATTTATTATTGGACTATAATAAGCTCTAGCCTCCAGGATTCATACGTATATCTATGTTGGAGAATCATATAAATCCGTGTTATACTGAATTTATTGTTACAGCAATACATTTTTATACAATGCATGTGTTTAAAATTTAATGTTGAAATTGCAGTAGATTGCATAGAATTCTAGTTAGAGTTTTCAGGATGCAACATGCATTGTTTAGGTATTTCCTTATTTTTTGTTACAACTTCAATTCATCAACTGCATATCTTCGATATTGAGGTATAACAAGTTACATAAAATTGTAGGGATGGTATGATACCATGCAACGTGTATAATATATGAGTTTAATTTGATTCATTTCTTTATATGGAATATTTTTAGCTTATGGCAGTTTGCATACAATTATTATATTGGGAGTGTTTCCAATGGCACACATACAATAAGAATAAGTTGAATGATACTGCTGGCATGAACATATGATTTAGGAGTTGCTGCTGCTGTTGCCATTGAGCCAGCGATGCAATTCTGATATCCAAAGATCTCTTTGGAATTACCAGGGGATTTGCTTCAAGGAAGTCTTGGATTGATTTTGGTGTTTCTGTAAAAGTTTGTAGGATGGGATATGCTCATGTGTGTGTCCTGGTGGGACATCTAAACTGAATATTTGGCATTAGAGCATATGGTGGTGTTGAGCTATCTATTTTATTCTGATATGAAATTAGAATAACAGTTACTTATGACAGAATTAAAGTAATCTTTCTATATCTTACTTGCTACAAGAGGTTATATTGCACCAATGGTTTTATCACTCTTAGACATTATATAAGAACTTTTTTGGACAAAGGCTCTAAATTTTGAAGATAACCTATTACTCTTAACTGCTAGCATCCTTAATACTTTAGGGTGCAAAACTGTAGTCATAGGAATTTGGTCGACATCAAAATAGAACTGATTGAAAATAGCGCCTTCTTCTCCTGCTGAGAGTTTGTATGATACATTTTTCAGTTCCAATTTGGGACACATTACTAAATCTTGAAGGTTCTCCTGCCACCCTGGATAGGTGAGGTGTACTTTTCAATTTCTGACCAGGTCAGGGATTAATGTATGAGAAAAGTGCATTACCTTTCATAATTTGTTGATTGAGGGTTTTTTTATGAGGGGTGAATGAGGTACATAGTCAACATTTTACAGTGTTTTCCAAGTGGTTGTACTTAGATTTGGACACATGACATCAAAGTTGTCACCTCAAGCTTTTGCCTTTACCTGATCTGCATTATGATTCTCGTAAGTCATGAGTCATGTTGTACTTGTGGGATACCTTATTATATTTGTGCGGTATGTGTTTCTGCTGCAGCTTCTATAACAGTTCTATTTAAGCATGTTGGAAGTGCTGAGGAGCCTGGCAGTGATGAAAGCATTCGTGAAAAGGTTTTATGCTTTATCAGAGATAAGGTGAGATGATTTCAAATATTTTATTCGCGCGAATACATTTTTTGCTATAAGTTGAAGTATAACCGGTGATATTTTAAAGGTATTTCCACTTAAGGCGGAATTGCTGAAGCCACAGGAGGAAATGGAGAGGCACATAACTGATTTGGTGAAAAAGGTATGTCATATATACCTTTATTTTTCGTACCTCTGCTGCTTGTTATACATGCCAAACTCTTGTGCAAATCTTTTTCTTTGGTTTTTCAGTGCCTATATTTTCAGACATGAGTATTGTTGAATATTTTTGACAATTTGTTTGCTTGCGATTGTAGAGTTTGCAAGATGTAACGGGGGCAGAGTTTAAGATGTTCATGGACTTCTTGAGAAGCATGAGCTTATTTGGACAGACTGCTCCAGCAGAGCGTATCCAAGAGCTTGTTGAAATTATTGAAGGACAGGCCGACCTAGATGCACAATTTGATGTAAGTGCTTCCTTTCTTATTCTGTACATGTCACTCTAGTGGTATTTCATTTTAATAATTGGTCACTACAGCCACAGTGGTAGAAGTTGATATCATGACGTCATTGTATGATTAGTTCTGTGAGCAGTACTTGGATATTTTTGAAGTTTTTATTTTGGGGTTCAGGTTGAGGGATTTGATGGGGAGGTGACTGGGCATGTCAAATAGAGCTATTTCAAATAACTTTAGATCTGATTGTGAGCTATCTGAAGGCCTCATAATGTAGGATACTGAAGTAATAAAAGTAGGAGGAAAGAAGAAAACTCTAGGTATCACACCTAGATACCATAGGCATCAAACTTAGGGTTTTGAATTGCATGACACAATCCCTAGTAAAGCTCTTAAAGTTCTCAAGTTTCAATAGCATATACAATGTTCTAAAAGGCGCTAGGCGGCCGGCCTAGGGTACTAGGCGGGATTTTTTATTTTAAGTCAATTTTAATATTTTATCTTACATTTATCCAAACAAAACAATAATATAAAGCAAAACAATCTATAATAAAAATATTAAAGGCATTTGCTTAAAGTTCAAACACATCCATACTGCTAATGTCAAAGTTCAAACACAAACATGCAATTGTTCAAAGTTTAAACATATTTTTAATGTATTAGTTTTATTCATAAACATGATTGCTATTAAATAATAAAATTTAAAATTTTACAAATTTAATTCAATATTAAAACTTAAGAAACTAAACATAAATTTAAGAATTATATTGAATTAAACTAAATATTACAAATGTATCATCATTTATATAATTTGAAGTTGGTAAACACAAACATGCAATTGTTCAAAGCTTAAACATATTTTTAATGTATTAGTTTTATTCATAAACATGATTGCTATTAAATAATAAAATTTAAAATTTTACAAATTTAATTCAATATTAAAACTTAAGAAACTAAACATAAATTTAAGAATTATATTGAATTAAACTAAATATTACAAATGTATCATCATTTATATAATTTGAAGTTGGTATAAGTTCAAAAAATTACAACTATAATAAAATTATCCATTTTGACTTGATATTGTTCACTTCTTGTTGTGATTTGATATGCTACAACATGTATTATGAATATGGTAAATCATTAGAAAAATAAATATGTCAAGATCTGATTTGGGTAGTTATTAAAATAAAAAAAACCTCTTCACTTGGGCCCCCGCCTAATTTCCTAGGGCGATTTTTTCCCCGTCTTGGGCCTAGCTGAGGC